>JAJOOF010007513.1:0-22592 GCA_029582545.1 Solanum lignicaule | reverse complement strand
CAAAAACCATCACCCATGTTGTGAATACCCTTTTCAAATCTTGACAAAACAAATAAGATTCACATTGTTCCCTAGCCATCTTTAATTTAATATCACACCCACATCTACAACTTACAAGACTACAATAATTTCTTCAAATAGCTCAGAAAAAAATTCACCAAACACCAGAATACCTTTAAAATCAAATGTAGAACTGGAAAAACAAAAGGGTACTGAATTTTGGTACCTGATAAAGGATTTTCCATTAATGGGTTTATTGTTATTGTTATTACTGTCATCAGAAACGAGAAGAGGGGAATCTTGAACCTTAGAAGCATAAAGACCTTCACTACCACCATGAAAGAAAAATGAATTGAAACGAGGAATGAAAGCTTCATCTTTGTACTCATGGATCGACCCATTTACTACCATTACCCAACTGCTCAGAAAGAGTAGTCCTTCAATTACATACATTAGATCACATTTACCCTTTCTGTATCTCATTTTCCTATGGCTCACTGGGTGTATAATTTGTACGATGAAGGTCAAAAAGTGGGTTCTTGCTTGAAAATGAATTCAAAGAAGAAGAAAAAAGGGAGAGATGATGAAGAAGAAGAAAGTGAGAGTTGAATACCGGTTAAGGGTATTTGTTTTGTCAAAGCTAATTAAAGTATGCTACTAATTGCTTATTAAAGTCTGAGGGACCATGTTTTATCCTCTTGATATAATTAAATATTCACTATTATATTCACTATTCAATAAAAAAAAGAATTTTCTTTCGTTACAAAGGGTTGATTCTACTATATTTTTAGGAGTGATTTCTTAGGAACTTATTACTAAGAATTAATCCTTCTTATAACACATGAAATGTGATTAATTAAATGACATTTAAGAATGAGAAGAGTAAGGTCCGGCATCTTGTTGTCTCCCAACACACACATAAGTGTATATATATAGTCGTAAATAATAAAATGATGATAAACAATCAGATGTCAAACCTCATAGAGACTTAAGCGCCAACAAATTCTTGATTGATTCTACTGAGATTATAGTACCAAATGTCGTCCAATTTCAAGAGAAGTGGTTGTTTGTTTATTTTAATAATTATACTAAAGCTAGAACTATTAAAAGTGATTAAATTGTTAGAGTTGTTCATAGATATATTAAGACCTAGGGTTAGACGTTTGCATAATCCCATCATATTTACATATAGTTATTAAGCTAGTTTCAGATATCTATCGAATTATTGAGTAACATGTTTGATATTATCGTCATGATCTCTCGATCCTCTAAACGTTTATCTAAATTAGAATTCTAACTACATCGTTGAGTGAGGATAGTCAACTAATCTGAATGCATTTGTATATCCTTTTGTATTTTAGGCAAGTAGGGCAAAATAAGTATGTCTCCATACTAGCCGCAAATCTGTTCGCAGACGCATCCTACTCCTCTTAACCACATTCTATTCTCATCTTATGTCTCTCGACTTCTACAAGCAATCAATTGTTTAATTTATCTTATTGGTCGTGAAGCAATATAATAATAAGCATAAGGTTAAAAGAACAAAACATAATGGTAGAATCCATATTAACAATCTATATATATAAACTACAATGTTTATACTATGACCATAATCTTAGATAGGGCTTTTAGATACTCAAAATCCAATTACAACGCTTGGATTTAAGTAAAAGACGAGAAATCATACTAAGAAACGAGACAAAGAAGTAATCCTAGAAGAGTTGAGAATCGACCCACCCTTTGCCTTGGAAACATGTCGCGACCCTCTTATCTCTTGCCTTGGATTTTTCTCCGCATAATTTTATATATTTCTCCAAACTTGATTTTTTTTTTTTTTTAGCTCTTTTCACCTATGTCTCAAAACACCTTACATGAGCAATAAAATATGGAATTGGATATAAATGAATAATACTAGGTTAAATTATTCTTAAAAAAGGGTATAAACATGAAAAAAAAAAAATAGTAAGAAAAAATGTATATTAGTCCCACATCACAATTCCAGACTTTAACTTTTGTTTGTCCTAAATTAACCACAAACACTTCCAACTTAACCCTCACTTGCCTAAGCAAGTTTGACAGATTAATTTCACCTAGCTAGATTACTGAGACTTCTTTAACATGCAAGCAACTTTCATACAAAGTGCTTTGAATAATTCAAATCAAGACAACATTGTCTCTAGAATTGACTCTTCAATTAACATAGAACAAATTACAATCATATCATCAAGTAAAGATGTTGAATATATCACTGAGTTTACATTACTTATGTGCCTTCACTTTTTAAGAAAGATGACCCCTCAAACATTCATTAGATATCACAATTTTTAGGGCATATGAATGAAATAATATCACTCACTCTTAGAAGAGAATTTATATGCATACAAGGTTTAACAATTCACATTGGCTTGCCGTTAGTTGATGTAGTCCATTGACAAAAGAGATGTAAACACGGGATCAAAAAATCTTTATGTAGTTGTAATGTCGGATAAGGGATAAATATAAATTATTTGGTAAAAATAGTGGCTACTCTTTCTATGTATATAAAGACTTTCACTTATAACAATTACACTTTTCCCTTTAGGTGTTCATGATCAGTTTAGTTCAGATTTTTCAAATATCAAATCAAATTATTTGTGTCAAATTTTTTAATTTATAGACCAAAGCAAATTAATAAAACTCGGGGGTTTTAACCTCGGAGAATTTTGGGTTTTTTTCGATTTTTTCTAATTTTTGAGTTTTTGCGGTAAATTATTCATATAAACATATAATTATTAACTTGTAATCCAAATATTTCTTTAGTTCTACCAAATTATAACTATCTAAGGTGTTTCTTTTAAAAAGTAACACAAAATATGAGATGAGTGATGACACTAAAATATTCAACAAAAAATAATATTGAAATCACATAAAATAAATATTGCAAATTAATAAGTCATAATAAAAATGATCATAACTTAAGAGTACTACATCATGCTAAAATAAGTCTTATAAGTATTAATTACATGGTTAAACATTAAGGAAAAATTAAAAATTAGATTATGTATTTTAAATGTCTAATACAATGTGTCGCACCCCATTTCGAACTAGCCGAAACAGTTCACAACATTATGTGGCTGACACTCTGATTTTTGGAAAAAAATGTTTTTGTTTTAGAGTCGCCACCTAAATTTTAAGGAAAATATTAGGAAAACCATTTTTTAAATATGTGAATGTAAACTCTGTTTTGATTTGTGAAACCAGTGAGATTCTGAGTAAGGGTTTTGGTTACTCGAGGGGAAGGTGTTAAGCACCCCTCAGAGCCTATCCGAGGATAGTCCTTACACTCAATTTAGGAAAATATGATTAGGAAAACTTGTTTATTTATTTGCTTTAAAAATCAATGATAAGTTAGTTAGTTTAAGAAAAGAGTAAAATACAAGGTACGACATATATATGTCTTATAAAATAGATTTAATGGTAGTATTTTATCATATTGTAAAAATAAATAAATGTACTTAAATGTATGATAAATTTATATGTAAAAAATAGATGTATCTTATTTGAACTTAACTTAGATGTATAATTGTGGAGTTTAATGGATGTAAAATTTGATGTTTTATTTATACATAGAATTAAGATGTAAAAATAAAATAAGATTATAATCAGGTTTAAATATATAGAGTGATATGTGTGAAAAATGAAGTTTAATGAAATAAATAATAATGATACTAAATGTTAAAATATTATATAAAAGTTTGTGATCTTAAATATGTTTATTATAAAGTGTAGTATATACATGTAAGTTGTTTAAACATGTGAACACTTATTATTCATTTACACGTATGGACAAATTGGTGATAGATTATATGTAGTAAAGTAATATGTATATTTAAGTGTAGGCATTTATAATTTATAAAAATAAATAAATAACATTAGTAAAAGAGATAGTAGATAATACTAGGTTATGTGAAGAAAATATAGAATATATACTTTTATATGTATGACATATATATGTATGTACCTTGTATTTGAACCTGTTGGCATATTTAAAATTTTGAAATAACATGTTAAAAGATTAGAATGTTTTAGCAATGTTTGATCCAAAAAAGTACGAACGATCAATATACTTTATAAATGGGTGATGTAAAGAGTATAAAAATAGGCATAACTATTGAGCCTTATTCTACAATTATATTTTTTTGGTTAAATATATAAGTCTACTTCCCTACTTATTTTAAAAATATATATATATATATATATAATTCCACAAGTTAATTATTTTTAGCCTTTATATACCTCTAAATTCATTTGGAAGTCCCAATTCATGAGTTTTATTTTTTCCTACTTAAGTATCTAAATGAATATTATTTCACCCTTTTGAAACTTCATTTGGACATCTTTTAAAACTATAAGCCCTTCTTTTCAATTTAAGAAGCCTAAAAGAATGTTATAAGTAAAAATGCTAACCCATTTTTTAAGAAAATATCTTCGTATCATTTGTTCTAAAGGTGTGTCAACTAAATTCATAAACAAATAATATTAGTTCACGTAAAATAAGCTTCAAAATAAAAGACAAGCAATAATCAAAACTTGTAAGTAAAGGTTAGCCAATATATCCAAACAATATAATTAAGGCTCGAAAAGAGGAAGGCTAAGAAATATTGGACTCCTAATCTGCGAGATTCCAAGCGTTGTGATGATCCTAATTGCTGTTGGCCTAATATCTTAGGCCAAAAACGAGTTCCTAAGTAGAAACTCTAGCCCTTGTGTGGAGCAGCAAACTAAAGTTTTGACGTCAAGAATCCCGACTTTAAACTCGAACTTTCTCAAACTCTAATTCAGAAAAATAGAAGGACCAGAGAAAGAAGAGAATTTTTGAACTCTAAAAAAACTTGAAGTGTGTTGCAATATTTGCTCTTTTGGATATTTCTTTGAATTTCCTGGATGATTGTTGGATTGCCCTTGGATCCGTTTTTTCTCTCTCTGTTGTTCGAGAACCCAAGGGGTCCTTTATAGGCAATTTTGGAGAGGCTTCCATTCTCATACTCATAAGATTAAGGGTGAGACGAATCAAAATCTAATGGTTCTTCGTGTCCTTCACTTTTCAGGCGGAATAATGGCGGTGGAAGGGCTTTTGAGGTCTACCATGGTTCAGAAAAGATGATGGAAGAGATGTAAAGTTGACATGAGAAAGATATGATTGATGGACGGCGTGGGGAGATATATTGATGACCACCGGAAATTGCCATTTTCCGGTGGTCTGTAGGAGGAAACGCTGGCAGAGGAGTGAGAGATCGATGGGAGAGGAAAAGAGTTTGATAGGAAAGGGGTGATTTTTGGGAAGAGAAAATGTATGGGGAAGGAGAATGTTTTGGGAAAAGTATGCGGCTGATGGGAATTGTACTTATTTTGGGAAAAGATGAAAACAATTTGGGATTTAATTTGGGCCGTCTGATCGTTTGATCGGACGGTTAATAAAAATTAAGGAGTTTTTAAAATAATAGTAATAATAGTTATATATATATAATGATAAAATCTTAATTAACTAGGACCATTAGATTTAATCATAGGGTCAAGATTTTAGCTAAAGAAGCACAATCCATGTGCTCGCCTACATGGCATACACGGATTGGCCAGTTTAAGGAGACTTGGATTGCCAAAATTGCTCAAATAAAAATCATTTAAATTGTAACTACTTCTTTATTAAATAGTCATAATTTATTAAATTAAAAATAATTATTTTGCAAGACTAGCTTATTTGATAAAATTAGTCACTCTTAAAATTAAATTAAGATAAATTAGTAACTCATTAATTAATTAAGCTTTCTGATTTTGAACAATGTACGAAAAATATCTATTGCGACAAAGGAATTATATTTGAACAAAAAATAGATTCAATTCTTAAGAACAACATTTATTTTTATTTTTTTTTTTTAAAAAAGAGAGAAAGTATGTAGTAAGATATATATAATTTATTTAATCTTCATAAGAAATAACATTTATGAAATAAATTTATCAAGTCAAATAAATAATTAAAAATCTTTTTGTATTCCTATAAAAATTTCATAACATATATATTTTATTATTATTATTATTATAATTATTATTATAGTTAAATGTGGAGAGCCAAAATAGGGTGTCAACACAATGTAAACCTAAAGAATAAATATTCAACATTATTGTCATTCTTAGTGTTGAATTAGTTATTTTGTTAACATTAGTATTGATTTGATTTTGAATTGAGCTTTATTAGAGTTACTAATTTATGAATTATAACCTTTATTGGACAATTTAAAATTCTAAGTCTCAAAAAAATTGAAATAATATGTTAAAAGATAAAAATTATGAAAAAGTATAATAAATATTTAGAAATTATATCAAAGTAAATACTTTTATGTATAAAATAAATTTCAAAAATTATATATATAATGTAGGGTTAACTTTTTTTAGTTTAAACCAACCCAACCCAATTATAGTCGAAGTTATTTTTAAAATTTCAAACCAAATCATTAATCAAGTTTATTTCTTATTTGACTCAATTTGCATTGATTTTCGGTTCAATTTTATACACCTCTATTTCCCTTATGGCTGCCAATTTCAACTCTTCTTTACTTTTTTTTTTATATATATATATTTCACTCCCTTTCTCTTTAAGCATTCACCCTATTTGTTCCATACATCATTAGCAAGAACAATTTGTTTCATCTATACATTTTTTCAGTTTTTTTTTTTTTTGTTCATCATTCTTAATAAGGGAGGCTTTCTTCAGGCATTCAAAGGGGTATTTTCGTCATTTTGCCTTAGGCTTTCTTTGGACATTCAAAGGGGTATCGTGTCATTTTCCTTGTGGATATCCAAAAGGGTAAGGTGGTAATCACCCCTTTTTCGTTCTTTCTTGTGTTGCCACCTATTTCATACTTCCATCTACAGTCATTGTAAGTTTTTTTTGGGTCGCGGGTTGCCCATGTGGACCGACTCGATTCGATTTGACCCGACCAGATCCAATATATTTTTTCTGAAAGAAAAGATAAACTACAGATTAAAAAAAAGGGGGTACAATTACAAAGTAACTGCCCTAACGTAAAGAAACTCCTTTTTATGGCTTTATCTAACGTTTCTCTGTGAAAAAAAGGAGAGAGTAAGAAAAAGTGAACAAACAAGAAAATACTTTCTTTCTTCAGAAGAAAATCAACAAACAAAATGTCAATTTTGTTTGTAAAACGTAGCCTTTGTTTCCTAGTGATTCAAAGTGTGACTGTGGAGCAATTCATTTTTGGTAGCAAATCAGGGACATCCGCTGCAAGTATAAGATACACAACTCATTGGTTTTGCTCAATATATCTTACATTGGTATCAGAGCCAAGATTAATTATTCCCTGTTTGAATAATGATTGAAATTCTATGATTGAATAAATCGAGAAACTTGAAATCTAATTATAAATATGTTTATTGTTGTCCATTAACGATCTGTTTTCTTTTGGTTACTCGATATTTCATTATGAATAGGGAAAAGAGAAAAGATTTACTAACCTGAGTATTTTTTTTTTCTTTATTGTGATTTTTTCATGAAAATTTTGTTGAGATTTGTTTTTGTTGTTTCACTTTTTTTTCTCCATGGAAGTAATGGGAGATGATGAGTAAAATTTCTAAAGATTTATAATATATGTTGAAAAGAAACAGACTCTAAGTTGGATAAGGACTTGAAAAGATCAAGTTCTGTTTTTTATAGTAAATAAAAAAAATTGAAGAGAGTTTAAGGGACAGAATTAAGACTGGGCACCGGACCGGTACCATTCCGGTCCGATCCGGTCCAATAGTCTACTGAACGGAACGGGACACCGTGAACTGTTACTCGGGATGGGACGGAACCAAATATTCATTCCGATAATCTCGATCCGGTTAATCTCGATAAATTTTAATTTCGGTCCGGTCCGATAATCCGGTTAATTATTTTTTATTAATTAATTTATATTTTATATTATATATATAAAAAAAAATAAGGGCATAAGGCTGAAATTTTCAGCCTGAAAAGTTGACTCATTTCTCCCTTTTTCTGAAAAGTTCTGCTGCCTGCCCCCTTTCCACTGCCCCAAGTCGTCCCAACTCCCAAGACTCCCCAACGACAATTTTTTCAATGTCTCTAATTCCAATCTCCATTTCAACGTCTTCAACTCTCCATTTCAACGATAATATTTTCCAACACATTATATATACTCCCTTTCTTTATATTTTAATTACAATTTACATATTTACAGACCAGTAATAATTAGCAATTATTAATTTCTCTCAATTCTCAATCTTTCTCAAAGTTTGGAGGAGGAATCATCTTCAAACTTCAAGTTTCGACATCAATTTTTTAATTTTCGGTTATAATCATTTGTTCTTTACACAAACGTTTGGTAACTTCGTTCCGCTCTCTAATCTTATATTTATTTTTTGTATTTATTATTTGTAAGTTTTTCTTATTATATTTTATTTGTTCTTGTTAAATTTCGTATTTTATAATTTATAATTTTATATCATGGAGTCTTCTAAAAAAAGTGGTAAAGGTAAAATAGGTGTTACAAGAGTAAAAAATATGTGTATAAGAGCTAATAAAGGTTCTAGTTCTTCTAAATCTAAAGTTTCTCTTGTTAGAATAAATACGGATGAATTTATGCATGTGAATGAAGATAGTTTTTCTCGTCCTGATCCTATAGAATTTAATTCGGATAGTCCTATAATTCCCCATGAGCTTTATGAAAGACAATATAGTAATTATCAAGAAAATGAAGAAGTAGAAATTAATGAAGAAGTAGATTTAGATGATACACCGACTAGTCCCGCCCCCAATAGTATTGAAGTTCCACCGCAGGAGGACAATCCTCCGGTTGGAACTAGTCGTCCTCCTATTATTCCAAATCGGGGCAAGACCAAGGTAGAACGTACTAAAAATCACATGTGTGGAAATTTTGTTATTTGAATGATGAAAAAGCTTTTAGTATATGTAATATTTGTAAAAAATAATTTAAATATATATTCGGTGGTGTGGAGATTCAACGGGGGAGATTAAAAAGACATTTGATTGACAAACATAAGAAAGAGTGGTTTGCATATTTATCTTCTCTTGCTGTTAATGAAGGTTCTAGCATTGGAGCATCGGTTAGTGGATCAAATATGGTTCAAGGTGAATTAAATAGTTCGAATTCAATTGGTCCTCTTACACATCGAACCTATAATAAGGATCGTGATCGTGAAAATTTTGCTAAAATGGTTGATGTTTGTGGTTTACCTTTTAGTTTTGGAGAACATCAAAATTTTATTACATATATTCGTGAGACATATAATCCTAGTTTTACTGGTTTATCAAGAGGCATGGTAAAAAGAGATATTTTTGAATTTTAAGAAAAATATTATCAATATTTGCGTGCCTATTTTGAAATAATTGATTGTAAAGTTGTTGTTACCACTGATATTAGTCGTAGTCCTAATGATTTTGATTATTTAACTGTTATTGCGCATTGGATTGATTATAATTGAAATTTACAAAAAAGAATTATTGGTTATAAAATTTGTCAACAGAAAAAAACTGGGATGTATATTGCTACTACTGTGTTGGATATTTTAGATTTTTTTATCTTTGCGATAAAGTCATTAGTATTACTTTAGATGTGTTGCGCATATATTAAATTTGGTTGTTAGTGATGGTGTGAAATTATTTGAAAATAGTTGTGATAAAATTGATAATGCTTGTTTTTTTATTTTTAATATGAATAGTAGGAGTAGACTTAATTGATTTCAAGAGCTTTGTAATGCATGTCAACTTTCATTTAGAAAAGTTGCAAAGCTTGTAAAAACTAGATGGAATTCCTTTTATGATATGCTTGAAGTTGTTTATGCATATAGAGTACCTATTACGATGCAATTTAATTCTCATAATGCTTTTTTTGATTCAAAACTTAATGATAGTGATTGGAAAGAAGTAAATGAACTTAGAATATTTTTTAAATCATTTTGTGATGCTACTAAATTTTTTTCTAGAATGTATTATCCTACTATTTCTGAAATTTTAATACATGTATGTGAGATTTCATCTCTCTTTGCTGAATATAAAACAAATGAACTATTTGCAAATTCTATTGAAGTTATAATTTCAAAATTTAAGAAATTTTTTTTCCCTATCACTCAAATTTATTTAACTGCAATTCTTTTCAACCCTGAATATAAAGAATATAGTACAAAAGCTTTAGTTGAATGCATTTATCAAAATTTAGATATTCAACCAGATGAAGAATCTGATTTGGTAACATGTCAAAATAGTATAAAATTACTTGCTAAATAAATGTATGATAAATATTGTTCCTTAGACAATGTTGAAAATCCTCAAATGTCTATGCCTCAAGTAGGTGTCCATGGTAGAATGAAACATAAACTTGGTCTTGATTCTTCTAATAAATGTGAATTTGTTAAATATCTTGAATATGGTTCAAATAATATTACAAACGAGAAAGGTATACCACAACTTCTGAACTGGTGGAGGGCTCGTGGAACTCAATTTCCAAAACTTAGTAGGATGGTGAAGGGCGTACTTGCAATTCAAGGATCATCAGTAGCTTCGGAGGCAGCTTTCAGTGCGACAAGATTTCAAATTGGAGACCACAGATATTCGTTAACAGAAGATAGTTTGGAGATATCGGTGTTATTTAGAGATTGGATAAATTTTGAGCGGAGAAATCTAGGATTACCTAAGTTAAGTAGTCAATATAAAATTTTCATAGATTCACCCATTGGATATGGTAGTGATGATGGCATGGAACTTCAAAATCGTTAAGGAGATTTACCACAACCAATAGTTGATAACGGTTAATTATAGCTAAGTTAGAGAAAGGCTTTGTAGGACGATACAACTATTAGTATTACATTCGAGGCTTAGTTGAAACAGAACCCTTCCTAGAAGTTGGCTGCGTAAATTAGACACTCTACTAATAGTTGTAAATTGTAATACAAATTTGAATAAATTGAATTGATATCTTCTCTAATTTGTGTCTTTGTTGTATACTTTTATTTTTATTTAATTTTTTTAAAATTACAAACTTAAGTTATTTCAATTACAAGTTATAAGTATAACTTATAACATATTAATAAGTAATAACTTATAAACTTCAAAAGATTCAAATTCAAATCTTGAAAACTTAAGCTCAATTTTTTTTAAAAAAAACTTTATTAAACTTAACTTACAAACTTAATAAGTAAAAGTTAAAAAAATATATCTTTAAAATAAACTTTAGTAAAATTACATTATAAATTTCAAAACTATTAAAATTTAAACTTAGAAAAATAAAAAAAGATTCATATTTTCGTGATTCAAAATAACTAAAAAAATTTATTATTTTTTGAAATATGTGTCGTCCTGTCCCGGTACGTTCCGGTTCCGGCACGGTTCTGTTCCGGTCTGGTCCGGTACCATCCCGATATTTAGTGGGACGAGACGAAATCGAATATTTATCCAGATAATCCCGATACCGATCAATCTGTCCCGTTACCGATTCGTTCCGGTCCGGTGGTTCCAATTCGGTCCGGTGCCCAAACTCACAAAATCATGTGCATGCCATTTTTTTTTGTTAAGGATTAAAAAGAAAAAATAAAATGGTCCCACAATTTTTTTTAAAAGAAAGTGTGAACCTTTTCTCTTTTTTTTTTTGTCCTTTTCTTTAAGGATTAAGGAGGAAAAAATGGTCCACTATTAAAATTAAAAAAGAAAAGAAAAGGGAGTTACTTTTTGCCCTTTTCTATTAAGAATTTAAAAAAATGGTCTCATTTTTAAAAATAAAATACTTGTACCCTTTTCTTTGGAATCATAAAGTACTATTTTTTTTCACTGAAAATAGACAATGAATTGGTAGTATTTTTTTCAGTTAATAAAGTATTTATTTTTTATTTACTTTAACATAAGATTTTTCAAGTGGTCAAATCAGATTGTGGTTGATTTTGAATTTTGTTTAATGCCATGAGTTATCTTCTTTACTTAATGAAGAATAGCGACCACTTGTTTTGACTAGATTAAATTTTAATTATGTGTATTAAAATTGGTTTTGATAAATTCACTTAGTCCTTATGTTCCTTATACGATTCCTTGTCTCTTACGAGAAATTTGTGACATATGTTGTCGCATTAAATGGTATTAACCATGTTTCCGTTTTTGTTCTCATTTCAGATATGGCTGAATAGGAACATGCTCAAATTACTCCAAGTGGGAGTTCTCAAAGTAGAGCAAAGGGACAAGGTAGAAGAGCAAGTCGCCGTAAGACACATTTTCGAGGGCATGAAATAATACAAATTGATGTCCCAAGGGTGACAAAAAATCTATCAAGGAATCAAAGGGCCATTTGAAGGGAGAAAGAGAATTTTTTTAAAGAGTTTAAGTCTTTGAAAATGTCCTATAATATTTCAGCACATGATTTTATTCACCTTTTTGAAATAAAATGGGCTAAACGGGCTGATTATAAGGAGATTTCATATTGGAGAGCCTTAGCTTATTTAGCAGATGCTATGTGAACCTTGGGGCAGTAGATTGACTAGTGTTTATCATGACATTTGGCCCAGTCAGCCTTTTAGGAGGTATATTTGTTGTCTTGAAGACTTGTGGGAGGATTTTAGTCTTTAAAAAGATTAGTAATTCGTTATTGCTTATTTATTTTTCAACATATGAACTATGTAGTTTTTTCTTGGGAAAAGAGTCTGAAAAAACTCCAACTTTGGCCAAAATTGATGTTACGATACCAAACTTTATGGAGGACCTTTTACCCCCTGCACTATTTAATAGTGTATTTTAAAGGTATATATGTGCCCGCGTGGACACGTTACTATTTATAATTATGATGTCCACGTGGGCACATATATACCTTTAAAATACACTATTAAATAGTGTAGGGGGGGTAAAAGGTCCTTTCCAAAGTTCGGTATCGTAATAGCAATTTCGACCAAAGTTCGAATATATTTCAAACCTTTTTCCCTTCTTTTTTTTTTTAAAAAAATAATTATATTATTAGACTTAAAAATTCTTGTTTTTAAAGTCTTTTACTATATTAGGATACATATTAAGAAATTATATTTGACTATTGGTTAAATATTTAGTTTGTAGATGATAATTGAATGCATACATGTCTTTTCGATTCTACATTAAATATGAAATCTTTATGAGAATTGATTTGCTTAAATGTGTATGTCGTAGGCATAATTAATTAAAAAAATTGCCTTATTATATCTCAATAACTGACATGACATCAAAAAGTATCATTGCTGACTTAAACAAATGTGAAAAAACTTAACAGTGACAGTTACGACATCTGGAGTCATAAAATATGGTATGTACTGGAAGAGAAAAATGCTCTGAAAGGTATAAATCATGTTTTGAATCAACTAGAAGAGGGTAATTCTGCACAACACAGAAGCGATCTTGAAGCTTACAGAGCTTGGAGAAAAACTAATTTCATTGCATGTGGAATAATAGTTAGTTTTGTGGTTGATGACCTCATACATGAATGTGAGGAATTCCCTACTGCTCATTCTATGTGGGCACATCTGCGAGGAACGTATGGGGTACGTCTGTAACCCGCCTACGATAGTTGACTATCAAGTTTGACACTTAGAAAAAGCGTCATGATCTGAATATAAAAACAACACCTAAGGGTGATGTCAAACATGATTTCTTAACTCAAGAGTATTGGTCATTTTCTTTCAGATGAGCAACAAGTTCAGGCAGTGATTCAGTCTCTTCCCAATAATTGGGAATATTTGAAGGTTAACTTGACCCATAATGATAGCATCAAAACTTTTTCTGATGTTGCCCGTTCTGTTGAATTTGAAGATGAGTGATTTGGTGCTGCTAAAGCTGCTTCTAATGCCTTTGTGGCAGAGTCAACTGGTACAAAATCTTCAAATTTTAAGCGCAACAAGAATTGAAAGAGAAATGGGAAAGACAAAGAGACTGGAGAAGGACTCTCTAAGAAAAAGAAGCTAAATTCCAAGAAAGGAAAATGATTTTTCAAGAAGAGAGACAAGCGTAAAATGAAGTGCTACAATTGCTAAGTATTGGGGCATTTTACTCGTGCATGTACCGAGCCTAAAAAGGTAGCATTTCTAAACGCATCTCTAACGTGGTCGTTGGATCCTAAGTCTACCACGTTAGTCAAGATAGAGAGGCATTTGTGGTGTTTCGTCGAGTTTCATCTAAATCAAGGTGGATCTACGTAGGAAATAATGATAGGCTGGAAGTCAAAGGTATATGCATTTGCAAAGTGGACTTGCGTGGTGGCCGTTCCTTGATGTTGCATGACGTCCTATATGCTCTAGAGATTCGACGAAACTTAGTATCTGTGTCTATTCTTTTAGATGTTGGTTTTGATTTATTTTTTAGTCGTAATGGTGTTAGAATAATTCTAGATAATGTTTTATATGGCTTTGGACTACGTTATGATCGTTTTATCGTTTTAGATTGTAATCCTTCGACTTATGACTGCTATGTTGACCATTATGTAATGGCATGTTATTCAAGTAACAATGATATTGATGTTATTACATGGCATGCAAGATTAAGTCACATAGGGCAAGATCGAATGAATAGGTTGGCAAAGGAAGGACATTTAGGTTCTTTCACCAAAATTGATATGCCAACTTGTGAAAATTGTCTTGCTGGAAAGATTACGCGTAAACCATTTGGGAAGGCTAAGAGAGTTGAGTTCCCACTTTAATTAATTCATTCTGATATTTGTGGTCCAATGAATGTAAGGGTAAAGTCTGATGCTACATACTTTATTACATTTATTGATTATTTCACACGCTTTAGTTATGTCTATTTAATTTCTCATAAATCTGAAGCACTTGAGTGCTTTAAAAGATATATGAATGAAGTTGAAAATCAATTATATAAAAACATAAAGGCTTTAAGAATCGATCGAGGACGTGAATATTTGTCAAAACAATTTGAAGAATTATGTAATGAAAATGGTATTATCAGACAGTTAACTACTCCTTATACACCTCAACAAAACGGTGTAACTGAAAGAAGGAATAGAAATTGTTGGACATGACAATATCAATGATGGCGCATACAAATTTGTCTATCTCTTACTGGGGAGAGGAATTATTGACTGCGGCTTACATATTGAATAACGTGCCTTCTAAATTAGTGTCTTCCACTCCTTATGAACTTTGGACTGGTCATAAAACAAAACCCGAATGATTTACGACATTGGGGCTGTGCAACATATATTAAAGATCGTTTAGGTGAGTTTGGTAAACTAAGTCCAAAATGAAAGAAATGTATATTTATAAGGTATTATGAACGCTCCAAAGGACATGTTCATCGATGAACTGTAGGATGAAAGTATTTCTGAAATTGTATCACGAGATGTTAGATTTTTGGCAAACGACTTTCCCAAAAATGGTGAAATAGATGAAGTTGAGCCTCTCTACGAAATATTGAATTTAGAAGACTAGGTAATATTGTCAGACATACTTGATAATTCAATGGATCAAGAAATGATTCCTGGTCCAAGTGGGAGTAACCCAAAATCCGACAGAGGAATCTGAACTTCAAATACGTAAGAGTACAAGAAAAGGTATACCTAAACGATCTTATGAGATTGAGGATTATGTTTTCTTGGTATCTCCTATAGAATTGGATGAACCTAATTCTGTAACTGAGGCCTTATCGAGCCCTAAAAGGAATGAATGGTTAAAAGCGATGAAAGAAGAATTAGAGTCCATGAAAACCAACAAAGTCTGGAATCTAGTTGACCTTTCTAAGAAACGTAAAGCTATTGGGAATAAATGGATTCTCAAAGTTAAACGCAAATCGGATGGGTCGATAGAAAGACACAAAACACGATTAGTGGCAAAAGGTTTTACTCAAGAAGTTGGAATAGATTATGAGGAAACTTTTTCACTAGTTGTGAAGTTTACCTCCATATGATTACTTTTAGCTATTGTTGCACGTTAGATCTAGACTTATATCAAATGAATGTGAAGATCGCTTTTTCAATGGAGAATTAATCGAGGAAATTTACATGAAACAACCAGTAGGTTTCGTTGCCAAAGGCCAAGAAAAGAAAGTTTGTAAATTGAAAAGATCAATTTATGGTCTAAAGAAATCTTCAAGGCAGTGGTACCTGAGATTTCATAAGGAGGTGATGTCATTTGATTTCACCATGATCGATGAAGACTATTGCATCTATGTGAAAAAATTCAATGGAAATTTTGTAATTCTTTTTCTTTACATAGATGATATTTTATTTGCTGGAAATAATTTGGAGTATGAGAAGACTGTCAAGTCATGGATTTCAAAATCATTTGATAGGAAAGATTTGGGTGAAACAGACTATATATTGGCTGTTAAGATCCAAAGAGACTGTTCCAAGAAATTTTTGAGTTTATCTCAAGAAACTTATATAAAGAAAATATTGAAACGCTTTCGAATGAATAGTTGCAAATCCATGGATACTCCTATTGCAAGGGGTGAAACTTTAAGCCTTGAAATGTGTCCAAAGACTGAAAAAGTAAAGAAGATATGTCTCGAGTTCCTTATTCTAGTGCGGTCGGGAGTTTAGGTATACTATAATGTGTACTCGTCTAGACATTTGTTATGCCGTGAGTCTAGTTAGCAGGTATCAATCCAATCTTGGAAGAGATCATTGGAAAGCAGTAAAGAGAATATTTCAATACCTGAAGGGAATTGCAGATCATACATTGTGTTATAGTGGATCTGATTTATTCATAAGAGGTTGTATAGATGTTGATTGGGCTGGTGACCGGGATGATAGAAAATCAACATCCGATTATGCTTTCTTACTAATGATGGTGCTATTTCATGGAAAAGTAAGAAGCAAACTTGCACAACTCTTTCAACCATGAAATCTGAATTTTGTGGCTTGTGTGTCTGCAGTACAAGAAGTTGTTTGGTTAAAGAGATTCTTTGAGCATTTGAGTATTGCAAAGAATTCTAAGGGTTCCATGATTTTATATTGTGATAGTCAAGCGGCTATCGCGTACACGAAGGATCCTAAGTATCACAGCAAGACCAAACACATTGACATCAAGTATAACTATGTGAGAGACGTAGTGACAAGTAGATAAATAACTCTGCAATACATTCCTACACGTGAAATAATAGTTGATCGTTTTACGAAGGCCATCTCTAGAGACTTGTTTGAAAAACATGTTAAGGATCTAGGTTTGCGTAGAATTTGATGATATTTCAGTATTGTAAAATAGCTTGATTGTTATAATATTCTCTCCTATATAATGGTATTGAATTTATGTTCAAATGTAGAATGGATGTGATAATTTGTAAGAAATAAAGTGTGTCGAACAAGTCGCGTGATTGACTCTCTCACACGAGGAATCACCTCTTACATCGAGAAACGTGACGAGATGAGTTTCATCACCATATTATGACTTGTTTTATAGTCCAGACAAATGTTTCTCTAAGAAAATGAATTTAAGTATCACTGAAGAGAGAAAGTAGGGTTAAACACTTATAGGTGTTTAGACCAAGGACTGTACGATGTTGAATAATCAGAAGAATGAGACACATACATCAGTATAAGGTGAAAAAATCGTAGCACGTGTTTCATACCATGTGTGTCAAGTGATCAATGGATCAATGAAAAAATATTCCCTGCTTTTTCATTATGTGAGACCCATAAAAGTTAAAATGAATTTTCAATGAAATACCCTTTGACCTTTAGCTGTTTCTTGAAGTTTCAATCGATGTTGCTACTTTAGCATGTTACTAATAGTCATGAATGATTTGGCAATGCAGTGCATGTCTAGGAAAACAATTGAATAGAAGCAGATAGATTTGAGTAGAAAGGAAAGACGATGAAATGAATAATAAACTTATATATACAACCCGACTATTGCACTAACCATATTGGTATTGAGTGTGATTGTGTGTATAAAGTTAAACATGAACTCGAGTTAACCTTCTTTTTTTAAAAGGACGAGGGATCGAATGAATAACTACTGAAGTAGTTTATGAAGTCTGGGGTATTGTGAGAAATAATATTCTTATTTAAGTAGTGAATTCCTTCCACATGTGATTGAATTCCCATGTGGGGTTTGTGAAACCTTAAATGTAAACTCTTAAATGCTCACAGGTCGCACGAACTATTTGTCGTATGAATTGTGTGTTTAGTTGATGTTGTGTTGGCTTGGGTCTCGTCCACCATGTGCGAAGTGGGAGATGTAAGTTTTTTTGGGTCGCGGGTCGCCCAAGTGGACCGACTTGGTTCGATTTGACCCGACCCGACCCGACCCGACCCAATATATATATTTTTAAACAAAAGATAAACTACATATTTTAAAAAAAGGGGAACAGTTACAAAGTAACCGCTCCAACGTAAAGAAACTCCTTTTTTTATGGCTTTATCTAACGCTTCTCTGTGAAAAAGGAGAGAGTAAGAAAAAATGAACAGAGAAAATAAGACTGAAAAATAAGAAAATAATATCTTTCTTCAGAAGAAAATCAACAAACAAAATTGACATTTAGTTTGTGAAACGTAGGCTTTGTTTTCTAGTGATTCAAAGTGTGACTGCGGAGCAATTCGTTTTTGGTAGCAAATCAAGGACATCCGTTGCAAGTATAAGGTACACAACTCGTTGGTTTTGCTCAATATATCTTACAGTCACGCACGTGTTGTATCTTTCTTCTTCTACATTTGTTGTTTTGGAAAGTTTCTCTTAATTTTCTTGGGAAAATAGCAGATTCATTCTGTGGTGAAATCATATGTTCAGAAACTCGCTCCTACGAACAAAAAAGGTATACCTTGTGTCTTTGCTTTGTTCATTTTGTGTGTTAGGTTTTCCCCTTTCAGCCAAAAGTACTAACTTTTCTATATATGGGCACTATTTTAATTTTTTTTTCTTTCTCTCAACACGAATTTTCATTTATTCATCATCTTTTTCCCTTTATTTTTAAGTTTTACTTTAAAGTGCACTAGACATTTTTGGAATTAAATTAATTCAAGGTTAACCAACAAAGAAAAAGGCCTAATTAAGAGATTATCCAAAAAATAAGTTAAGAAGCTCAAAAGGGAATAACAACGGGTAGTGTAAGGATAGATAAAAAAGAAATCAAAATTGGCTTTAAAAAGAAATGTTTTAATCACATTCTATAGTTTACATTTCATTTCATTTCACTTTGTATACATACGTGACAAGTTTTAAATATCTACACAAATATGGAATATTCAAAATACTCACTACAGTGACACATAAATAATAAAATCGACTCACTAACAGTTCTCTACTTAACAATACAATCACATTCAATGAAATATTTAAGCCCTTTTTTATTTGTCGAGAGTCAATTTTAGAACCTATGTATCTTAAAATAAAATATATCTACATTTTATGCACAACATTTTTTAAAGATTTATCTAACCTTGTATTGGTATATCTAGATTAAGCACCTAGCTTATTAAGGCGTTTGAGTTACCCTGCCCTTTTTTTTCTCTAAAAGATCAAAAAAAAAAAAAAACTACGACTTATGATTCAAATGACTCTCTCAAAAATAAAAATCAATGATTGTACTAAAAAAATAGCTGTTCACACGATATAATATTACTAACTACTTAATAAATTGCTAAGGTCAATTACCATTACAGATAAAAAATATTAATAGAACTCAACTCCAAATATGAAATGCAAGAAGCAAATCAAAATAAACTCAAGTGACCAAAACTAAAAATAATGAAGGAATCATAATTGTACAGACCCAAATATCGCCCTAGTGCCACAATTCATAGTTATTTTGGCTAAGCTAGATTTGACTCAACTCCACGTATGGCCTCATGATTCGCTAACATGTTGAATCTGTATTTTGACCAATAAAGCAATACGAAATCTGGACGCACACTTTCTTCTTCTTATGTTATGTGGGGTTAAGGGATTGCCGTTAACAATACGAAAATAGATATATGCTTGTCAAGTCATAATCATTTGTGTAGTAGTTTTCTACACATAGCTACCTAAATTTTGAATTATAAAACTCCCAAATTCACATAACATTGAGATTGTACAATTAAAAACGATCGATTGCCGTGAACAAAGGGAAAGTAATACCCCCACTTATATATATTTGGATTGTGTCGTTTTCTAGTCAATGTCATTTCACTTCATAAATTTTTTTTAAAAAAATGAAATTAGTTACGAACTTCATCTTGTAACAAACATAATTTTTTTGTAATCCATTGCTAAATCGAAATAACTATATATTTTATTATTTAGCTACGGATTTTAGTAGTGTTAACTGCTTTAATAGCCTTCAATTCTCTCTGCATAAAGCTCAGTGCTAGACAACTTGTCACAAGGGTTTTAAGAGCTGTTTATTGTAATGATATATGCCTTGCCGCACTTATTAAATATATCAGTACAAGATAACATATAATTAATTATGAAATTTATCGACAATTTCTAGTTAATATATCGTTAAATTGCTCATATCACTAGAACAGGTGAGGAAGGCCTCTAATCACTGTACTGACAATTCAAGATGAACTCCTTCCATGCCAACAATAATAGTACTAAACTTTCAAAAGAAGAGAGATGAGATCAAGCTTTGAAGTTGGTAGCTGAAAGAAAGTTGTTCGTGAAGGTCAGGCTAGAGCATAAGGAAGGAAGCTCACTCAGAAGCGAATTTCAATTACTATTTAAAGGTACCGAAGCTCAATGGCATTGATCACACCTACGGTCAGAAGAAAGAAAATACCTAGCCCGCCGGTCCCTCCATGGACTGACTGGCTTAGAGGGCATTCCGCACAATGACCAGTGCTATTCACGCATCTGTCGATAGAGGGTTCAGATAAAGTAAGTAGCTCGCAAAGAGGGAGTTCTCTTGCTGGACTTCGCTTTTCCTCACCTTATCACATGTCATCAAGCCTCCTACCCTGGATTCACTACAAGAAAAATGGCTATTAAGGAGAAAAAGGGTCCCTAAAGGTCTGTTTCTGGTCCAATCGAGACCAGAAAAATCTGGTCGCCACCCTTCTCTATTGGCTTCTTCTCTAAAAGTTAACAACGACGAGATTTGAGAACTGGTCCCTAAATACTATTAGGGATCTGAATAAATTTGATCCGTAAAATACTTTTAGGGACCAAATTTCTGGTCGCTATTTCATGATCTGTAGCATTGTAAGTAGTTATTTATGGTCCCGTGGTATTCATTAGGGACCAATTTTATGGTCCTTAATTTTGCATTTGACAACAGAATCTGGTCACTAAATGTGATTGATGGGACTATCAATTTAGTACTAATATTTTTCACTCCTAAAACTCTACAATGATATAAAGTTTCAAACAGAAAATCAAACACATCTGATTAATTTTGAATTAAAATCCCATCAGCAGAACTATATTAGACAATATAATTATTATATTGTTTACACAACCCTTTCAAGAAATCTAGCATCTAACGTTAAAGACATAAATTATTCACCTAACACTAAAAAATTAGAAGAAACATGAAAACTTGTATCTTGACTTGCTCAATTAAACACTTCAATACCTGCAAAGGATTCATTATACATTAATTTAGTAGAAAATTATTTAAATATTTTTTGTAATTTTATAAGTAACACTAATTTAAACACTCACCACACTTATCTTTGAGTATCACTATATCAGCTCCATGCTTAAGATGAGAACTTTAAATAAACTTTCATAATCAATGTACTGAATATATAGCTGCAGACGAAGATCCTTATTTAAAGCAGTTTTCTCGATCACAGATATGACAAATTAACCAATTAAAAAGATAAACGTATTCCAATCAGATTTACACTACGAGAGCAATTAAGTCTATTAACAAGTAAAAGAGCTGATAAAAGAGATAAGCTACGTGTTTATAAATTGAACAAGTCATTGACTAGGTATACTAAAGCACAAACTCAAGGTATGTGATAGTGACTAAACTCACCTAAGCAATTCAAGAAGAGATTTCTTCATTTACCGCTTCGAGAAGGAAAGAGTAAAGCTTTTTCTAACCTTATAATCAACAGTTTTGAAAGCCAGATATTGAGCAAATTACACAAATGAAAGAAAAAGACAAAAGAGCATCACATATTATTTATTTTCTAATTAATATGCCCACACACCCATGTAGAGTACTTACAATTTAGCAATTAATCAGTAAGTAAGCCCGACTATTACCTTCTAATGTTATGAAATCTGGAGATAATGAAATTGCCTGCAAATTACATGTCAAATTCATCTATAAATTGCATAAAACTTTAGTCCCTGCTAGAAGTTTGAGTTGTAAATTACTTTACTGCTTTTTGATTCAAGTAGCATAACTAGATGCATTTGTTCTTGTAAATCCTTCTTTATATTAAATTTAGTAAAAACTTGTCATGACTTACCCAACCTGGAAACCATTATTAGAAATGTCGAAAGAACATAAGATCTGGAACTCAACCATTAATGACTATATATCATACTAGTAGCAATGTAGTACTACTCACTCATGAAAAAGAGATTAACCGAAAAGATCCTCTTTTTGGTTTTATTGACTCTAGATTAATAAATATAGCTATATATATATATATATATATATATATATATATATATATATATAT
>JAJOOF010007510.1:0-17775 GCA_029582545.1 Solanum lignicaule | reverse complement strand
TGAGATGGGTTAAGGAATTAATAATTTAGCCAAACCGAATTGGAATTGACCAACTGAGGTTATAAACTTAACCAAATTGAATTTAAATTGCAAACCCGACTAAATCTAAATGAGATGAATTAATTTAGGAGCTTCTCAATCTTAACGAAATAAAATAATTAGTTTGATTATAAAATGATTAATTTAATTGCGAACTAATTAACTCGAAATTATAACTATAATTTAAAAGTAAATTGATTAAACACTTGACAAAAAATGTAAACTTTTTTGCGATGATTTTCAAATATTTATATAATTATAGAAAATATATCTATCATTTAAAAATTATAAAAAATAACAAAAAGCACTTAAATGACTTGAAAAATACTTGAATTTAATAAAATTGATTATTCCAAATCGCTTAAAAATTAAGAAGCTAGAAAGTTAATTCCTAACGTGGAGGGTCGAAATTAAGTGTCAACAATTGCCCCTCGTTTGACTGGGATGGATGAAAGAGATCCGAGGCAAATGAAATTGACGAATCTAATTTTGTCCGACCACTAATACATCTTTTCGGAACGACGAACAGTAAGGATTTTTGAGAAATTATGGCCGAACCCTGGTATTGGGTTTCCTACTTATCTCAAGTTACTTGAGAACTCAGGCCATTCGTAGTTCGAAAGATGCTTGATTTAACGCACAATTTTGGAAGAATGTAAAATCTATTTCGGTGTCGAAGTATGGAGAGACCGAAAAACTCGAGAATGGAGTGATGACAGAATTGTTGGAGTACAGTCGAGTTTTCAACACTAAGTCTGCCTACATATCCCTAAACTTTGGGAATTAGACTGCTTGTAGTTCGACTCAATCGGTTGAAAAGGAAATATCTTATGCGAAAATAACCTTTAGCTTGAGGATGAGTGACAAATTAATTGAGCGTGGAAAAGAGGCTTGCAAACATCTCAACTATGAATGTGGGGCCCTTCACACCCATATGTAAGAACATACATGGACATAACTTCCAAAGCTCTAAGTGTATTGTTACTCGAATTTGAAAAATTTGCCTTCGGTGAGAGTTTGAAAATTTCACCAAATGCGAAACTGAAACTATTACCCATGAAAATATCCACACGCCTTAGGATAGGTATGTGGTTTGATTGTGGTGGAAGTCGTTTCTCAACTCGCGACCTAAGAGTCTGATATTCCTCTTTGGACTATGTCCCAGTTCGCTGCTAAGAAAAAGTTCCACGTTGTGTTGCGTCCTATTTTGACGTAGTCCACTTTGTGTGTTTCAAAATTTGGAGAAAACCGTTAGTAGAAAATGTAATATAATTACAAATATAATTTGTGCAATCCTGGTTTAACATGTCATACTGAAGGAGATGACGATCCAATTTCAAGTGTATTTCTCTTGAAGGAAGTGGTGATCCAAAATGGTGTGTCAATTTGAACGATGTGATGATTCGATGACATTATATAACGTGTCACGTTGAAGGAAGTGACTCTCCGATAAAAAATTTAACGTGTCACGTTGAAGGAAGTGACGCTCCAATAAAAATTTAACGTGTCACGTTGAAGGAAATGACGCTCCAATAATATACATGTCACGTTGAAGGAAGTGACACTCCAATAATAATTTAATGTGTCACATTGAAGGAAGTGACGCTCCAATAATATAACGTGTCACGTTGAAGGAAGTGACACTCCAATAAAAATTTAACGTGTCACGTTGAAAGAAGTGACGCTCCAATAAAAATTTAACGTGTCACGTTGAAGGAAGTGACACTCCAATAATAATTTAATGTGTCACGTTGAAGGAAGTGACGCTCCAATAATATAACGTGTCACGTTGAAGGAAGTGACACTCCAATAAAGATTTAACGTGTCACATTGAAGGGAGTGACTCTCCAGTCATAATTTAACGTGTCAAGTTGAAGGAAGTGACGTTCCAATATAATACCTTAATGATAAAAGAACAAATCTCAAACATAGGGAGCAAGGTTATAACGTAGTAATTTGATTAACTCCTGGTAGTCTGTGAAGCCAGTAACATCTCTGGTTGTCATTAAAACTTTGTCGTCCCTGCGCTTATAGTAACTTTGTTATTTAAGAACAGAAAGATTGATAAATGTCAAGACTTTTAAAAGCGTCATGTCGTCAGGTAGCCATAGAGAACGGGGGATTCCGGAAGAACACTCAGAGAACTTATAACGTTGAAAGGAAGCGCTAACGACCGATTAGGGATCTCACATGAGATGTCTCCCTACTTTAAATTTGGAATCTCTTGTACTAGTTTGATAAAAAGATATCTTCGAAACTTGAAGTTGAACTGAAATTTTGAGGAACTTTGAACTATTTCAAACAGTCGCCCTTGTTTTTAGTCCAAGGGTACTTAGCTGAAATAATTTATAAAAAATGAAGAATGACTGATTCAAAAACATGCCCCAGTTTCCTCTAAGATTTGTAATTTGAAACAGTAGGAAATTTGAATCCTTATATAATCGCCTACGTATCTTACTGGAACAAGAAATTAGGTCTGGCGTAGTTCGAACCTGAAACTTAATGGAATTTAAAGAGAACGAAAGATTTGTCATAGGAAAGGCAAGAGATTAGAAATAAATAAAAAATCAAGGACAAAGCTCTTCAACATAAAAATAGAGGGTAAGAGTCAACTTGGATTGGATCCTTGGTGTTTGATAATAGCATATTTGAAAAAGATTGGTCCATGTCCTTTTTCTGTGGACGTCTTACTTGATCCTTCAAAACTTTAGAAGAATCTTTTGAAACTTTGCCTTCAATTCTGGTAATGATACCTGCAAAACTCAGTCGTGAGTTAGTAAGAGAATAAAATTATCAAAGTAAATGATATAACAAAAGATGTGGATCATCTGAGTTATAACGAGGCCGATGTGGATCCAATGATGCCTTGTAACTTTGTAGTTCCTGCATCCAAAGAAAAATTCTTAGTTTTGAGGGACTGATTCATGTTGGCTTTGCCTTTCCATCTTGATGCTCCTTTGCTTTCTGGATTACAAGTTTGTCTGGTTTTGAAATGTCGCTTGATGGAATTTTTTAGGACCTTCTCAAAAATTCTGCCCCAGTTTAAAATATAATATAAATTCTGAACTTTCTATAGTGTTTAGTTGAATTTTTGAGTGAATCTCAAAAATTCTTCCCAGTTGTAACTCTGAAGTAATCTTTGATTCTGGCTTGTTGGAAAAAGTCCGCTTCTAATGAATTTTGAGATCCTTTCAAAATTCTGCCCCAGTTTCTATTATAAAAAAAAATGGAAATCTTACGGGGAATATGACTGAGCAGGTGTGGCGCCTACGTATCCCGTTGAGCAGGAATCAGGTCAAACGTAGTTCCAACATAAAGAGAAATTGAAATATTTTTGATAACACAACCGAAGCCAGTGAAGGCCGCCTACGTATTCCATTAGGAAAATCAGGTCGAACGTAGTTCAAATACAAGGAAACATTAAAAAGGGATAAATGGGTGACCGAAGCCGACATAGGCCGCCTACGTATCTCATTCTTGAGAATTCAGGTCAGACGTAGTTCATTACAGATGAAAGATTCTAACAAATTAAATCCAAACAAACGATTACAAGGGAAACAAAGCGATAAAAGCGATTACAGGGAAATGAAACACCAAACTCCAAATGCAATATTAAAAGATGTCAAAAGTGTGACTTTCAGAAAAACTTGCTTCTTCTTTGCAACCGGTTATGCCGACAACTACTCCTTATGCTTGGGTAGTGGATTGGTGTCCATATTCGGTGGAGCTTGAGCAAGTTTTACCACCTCGTTGTCAATTATATCTTGAATTTTGTGCTTCAGAGTGATACACCTCTCGGTATCATGCCCAATAACTCCTGAGTGATAAGCACAATGCTTATTTGGGTCATACCACTCGGCTGAAGTATTCACAGTCTTGGCTTCCACTGGATGTAGTATCCCTGCCTCTTTCAATCTCTCAAAAAGTTGAGTCTGTGTCTCACACAATGGAGTGAAGACTCGGGGAGGCTTTTTCTCAAAATTGTGACGAGATGCATTGTTTCGATGATTTTGCATTGGTCGTGGAGGACGAAATATTGCTTGATTGTTGCAAACATAGTATTGTGAACCAAGATAGCCTGGAGGTGGTTGACAGTTATATGAGGTAGCTCCTCGAGTCGTTAACATCATAATCTCTTTCTCCTTTTTCTTTCCACTTCCAAAGGAAACTGTTTGATAAGCCCTGTTAGCAAACTGAGATGAGGTGTAACTTGTTATTCTGCCAGTCTTGAGACCGTCTTCAATTATTTCTCCAGCCTTGATAACTTCAGCGAATGTCTTTCCACCCATTGTCACCATTCGCTCGTAGTATTCTAAGTCTTGAGCTTGAATAAAGTAGGTGATCATTTCTGATTCCTCCATGGGTGGGTGCACCCTAGCAGCTTCTTCCCTCCAACGAATGGCATATTCTCGAAAGCATTCAGTCGACTTTGGTTTTAGCTTGGTAATAGAGATCCTATCAGGAGCAATTTCAAATGAAACTTATAGTGATCCACAAAAGCATCCGTTAGATCATCCCAAGTACGCCATTTAGTCACATCTTGCTTTGAGTACCACTCCAAGGCTTTTCCAGTCAGACTTTGATTAAATAACTTGATTCTTATCCCTTCGTTGTTTCCAACGCCAATCAACTTTTCACAGTAAATTTTTAAGTGAAAGAAAGGGTTTCCTGATCCACTGAACTTTTCAAACTTCGGAATTTTGTAACCGGGTGGAAGCTCAACCTCAGGGAATGTGCACAACTCTTCATATCTCACACTCTGGCTACTATCAAACCCACGAAGACCCCTCATAGCATCTTCTAAGCTTTTTATCTTCTTATTCATCATTTCAGCATCAATTGATTTTACATCATTTTCAATTTCAACATAGTGATGAACATCTTGGCGGTGAAACTCCTGAGCCTTGGTAGCAGGTGGAGCAGTGACATAAGTGTACACTGGCGGAGCATGATGTGTTACTGTTGGAGCTTTTGGAGGAGCAAATGTGTACACAAGAGGAGTATCCTGAGTTAAATGAGGGATGGGAGCACTTTGAGTTTGCTGAAGGTGGTAAAATGATCTCCTTGATTAAGCTCACTTGAAGTTGGAAACAAATGTGGCATGGGCCCTTTTTGGCAAGCATCAGGTGGTAAGTTTTGAGAAGCAGTTTGGTATTGTGTTACCAGGAGGTTCAATTCACCAATTCGTTGCTCTAGACGAGCGATGACTTCCATGGGTGATTCTGTTGCTATCGAGGCGCTAGGATTAGCCGCGATAGATGAAGTAGGGATCATTTCAGAAGAAGTAGTTGTGTTAAAAGTGGAATCCATTTTTGAGCGAGTCCTCTTAGTAGTCCAAGTAAGAAATGATGAGTCTGAAGCAATTTTCTTGACCTTAGACCGTGTAAAATATGAATGTTCTGCCACCGGGGTCTTTGATGAAGTGAGCAAGTTTGATTACCAACACAAATCAGTCTCTCATTCTAAAAACAACTCAAAAAATAAAAATAAACAAAAGAGTTAGTCTATAATCATAATACTCAACCAAAGTAACATATAAAACAAATAACATTTGTTTTGCTTAAAACAAATTAGTCCAAAATCGAAAGAACAAAAGACTCTAAAAGGGTGACAAAATGGGAAATTTTTTATCATTTTGTGAACTAAAATTTTAGCGAAATAAAGGAATTTGAACAAAGCAAACTATATGATTTGAGTAGAGATTCAAATGTACCTTTTGGAATGTTCAATTGAAAAGTCCTTTCCAGAAACAAAGACGTCTTAAAGTTGACTTGAAACTGACAGAATATTTAGTAACGCCGGCTAGGTAGGTGTAAAAAATATTTTTCAAGAAACAACGGGGTCAACGTGAGTTTGAATGATGACCTAATAATATATATATATATAAGCTCTATTGAACCTAGAACTTCGGTGATTTTGAACATATTTTGATAATGGAGTCAAAGAGTATTTTGGAAGGCTTGGAAATTGAGTTTATATGTTAAATGATGTTCTAAGCCTTTGGAATGGAATAATGGACCAATCATGTTTAAAGCAAAACATATGTATAGAACACATAAGTCAAGCAAGCACAAATGAAACAAAATTTGTAACATTTAACACACAAACAATATATAACGCCTCTTAATATGCATGTGACCTTTTTGAGCCAAAGGTAGGCCTAACGATTGAAGGGTATGTATATCGTTTGTGAAACATTCCATTTCCCCAAAAATAATTATACAAACCTTATGAAATAAACAAATGGGGATACATATTAGAGGAGAGGAAAATCAATATCAGTCCCACGCAGGGATACAATGGTAAACTAAAATAAGCTTCCATATGAAATCTTCATTCCCAAATTTCTTGGTACTTTTGAATTTCTTCCGGATGAGGATGATCTTCCTTTGACTTCAACAAAGAAACTACCTATGTAAATAAAAACCCAACCCAAAGGGAAATGGTACGCACAAATCGACATACATATCCTTCAAATTTAACAAATAGTTGAATGATCGTCTTATATTGACCGAAGGTCAATTAGACACAAGGTGGACTTCTAATGGGCCTAATACACCTTGGTTATTGGGCCATCTTAGGTTAATGCACTTAAAATAAGGTTTTGATTTCGCTCTACGCTAGTTGACTAAGAGTGATTTTTTGAAAGACCGGGAACCCAAGTGAACAACTTAGGCTTGAACTCACAACAACCATTGGACGCATGACGTACCAATAAATTGCCGATCATTCCGAAAAAGGGTTGAGTATAAAAAGTCTGATTGCGATTATGCAAAAATCGTTCTTTAATATACTATACAAATATTAGAAAAATTTCATGAATGCAATATGACAGTTAATATTCAAAATTTAAACAGATAATTGCATAAAATAACAATTAATACAATAATAGTTAGTCAAACAATAAAATCATTTTGGTTAGAACCTAGATGAATCCCCAGCGAAGTCGCCATTTTGTTACGACCTGATTTCGAAAACTAAGGTTTCGAAGCCAATTTCGCAACTTTGGCAATTTTGTACATGTTTTGGAAAAGATTCATGATTTGGAAATCGCCACTTAATTTTTAGAGTAAAATTAAGAAAACCATTTAAAAGGGATAATTTTTAAAAGAAAACATTTGAATAAACTAGAGTCGGGTAAGGGTTCAATTAATTCTCTAAGAAAGGGTTTAAGCATCTTAAAGAATCCGCTAAAACGCGGTTAAGCGACGGATTTAAAAAAATTTGGCTAATTTTATAAAAGAAAAGAAAAAAAAAAGAACTTAAATTACTTTAAAATCTTGTTGAAAACTTAAATAAAAAATCTCTTGATACTTCTAAAAATCTCAAGAATAATCTTAACTTAAAACTTTTATCCATAGTCATGTTTTGAACCATACAATTAATTCAAACTCATAAACATGGATTAAAGGACCTTATTTGACAATTATGAAAAGATATTAAAGATCCTTAAGTCATTCATACTAAGTCCTAAGTTATATTAAAAGACAACTAATCTATTTTAAGAAACTTAATAATTTTATCCTATTCAAAAATTTGAACTAAATAGTTAGTTCAAACTCATAAAACATGGACTAATGAAAGCTTTTCAATAACTATGAAAGAACATGAAAGGTTCTTAAGTCATTTTATAAGCTTAAATTAGCCAACTTAAAATGGGTTTCGAAATTTGAAAACTTGAATAAAAATATCTCTCCAAGGATTCAACTAAATTAATAAAGGTAGTAAGCAAATCATATAGTAATAGATAATAACACATCCAACATGAGAAATTTTTTTAAAAGAATTTGTCCCAAAAGCAATTGGCCGCTGCCTCATTTTCTTCTCTGTTGCATATGTGTTTTCGGACTTTTGAGTCCATAAATTCTTCTTTGTATCGCTGCTGTTGCAAGTTTAAATTGGAGTTTTTAAGTCCAAAATTCCACCTTCTTAGCCCCTTTAGCTGCTGCTTCTGATTTTTGGGTTTTAACCCAATTTCGCTCCTCATTTTTCGGCCTTTCTAAGCTGCTGGTGCTGCTGATTATCAAGCAGCTTTAACCCAATGTATTTACTTCTCTCTCAACTTGATAGAGGTTGACTCGAAAAGAAGAATATGCAAGAGATGGGGAGTCCAAGTGGACTCAATGGAAGAGAATTCATGCGAAGAAAACGAAGAAAAAGAATTAGTAATTGATCAAGAAGAGGGCTGATTCTAATTTGACATATAAACGAAACTCAAGCAACATTTAATAATGCAACTTAAATCTGCCCAATAAAAGAAAGAAACCACCAGGGACAAAGAGTGCAACTTTTCATCGTAAAGCAATTTCTCATATGCAAAACAGAAGTCACCGTAATCACAATTGAATGTAAGCAAAAATTTGGTCAACAGCTAAGTGGAACAAATACACGTTCATAAGCTTCCTAAAAAAATCAAAAATAACAACAACAAATAGATTTTAAAAAAAAGAACAGTCAATTATAATAGCAACTAATCTCCTGGAAACAGATTTGGACATCAAAGTGAGTAAGAGAAACTTAAAACTAACTAAAGGCCAAAGAGCTGCAGGTTAGATCAACTTAATGGACCAAACACTAAGCTAGTTATGCATATAAATGCACCAGAAATAAAAAAATAAAAAATAATCCTCAGAGTATAAACAAATCGGCTAATTAATCTACTGTACAATGAGTATCACAAACAATTAGCAATGCAAACCAAAGGATCCCAACAACTTCCAAATTCCAAGAAGCAAACAAACAATGGAATACTATCTAAACCTAAACAAAACGAGACGCAAAAGAAACTAAGGCATGCTGGAAAATTACGACGCATAAGTCACCATATAATAAAATTGGCGATATTAGAAATTACAAGAGACAAACCGAAAAAATGCAAAACCCAAAAATAGCATACTCATTCACTGTCCAAACTAGGATAAAAATTACGCAAAACTAAACATGAATTCTAAACTAAAACTAACTTACTATTACCATTAGCAACATACACTTTGAAAACCTCAAAAGAAAAGATGGAGAATGTCATCTTCATGTCGATTAAACACAGACTTAAAGAGAAGAACATTTAAAGTAAATGGGCAGCCGACTCATGCTAGTAAGAAGCTCCCTTTTACACTCATGGCCAAAACGATTGAATTAACTAGGATGAACAAAAGAATCCAAGCAACACGTAGTCATCAAATACTACTAAACGAGTGTAACATCTTCATACTACAAGGTTATCCCAAAATAACTGAGCAATATTGAACTAAAATTACTGATCTATACTTGAAAATACACTAGAGAAATAACGAAGTGGGTTCTTTGACACCTCAGAACATATACTCAAAACAAGAAAAAATTATTCCAGCAAACAGACACAGAACAGAATCATAGCGGTTAACAAATGAACAAACCAAGCTTAAGGCGAGCACAACCACGAACTCAAGAAGACTAAGAAACAACGACAACAAATTCAAACAGGTATTAAGACATTTCGAAAGCGAAGCACACAATACCAGTTTCAAAAAGCTTAAGATGAAGAGAAAAACTCAGCTTGAGCATGTCATATAAGATCCCTCTTGAATCGACAAAGAACAAAACACGATTCAACACGTTCAAACTCGAGATGAACAAAAGAGTTACTAAATGTTTACCTCTTGCTGAGCAGTGAATGGGACGGTGACGAGTTTCTGGGAATGCTTCCACCACGAAAACTTAACCACGAACAGCGAAATGAAGAACTTGGACAGAATACGAGCAGTTCTCTATTCGGGAGTGTATTGCTACTTTTGCTCAAGTTATTCTCTATATTTTCGCTTAAAAATCCCCCCCTAACATTGAATAAAGAGGAGGTTTATATAGGGGAAATTAGGGTTCGGAAGAGAGGGGAAAAGATGAGGGTAAAATGGGTAAGAACCAAGGAACGAATTCAAAATTCAAAATTCAAAATCCTCCTCTTATCCTCAAACAGGGGAGAGCTTAATTTCGCTCAAATCCAAAAGATTTCAAAAAGAGGAAGGGCGAGGTGGACGTCTAGGATGATTCCAATGTCCTTGAGCGTCGACGTGTCTCCATCTTAAGCTGGAAAAGGACGAAAATGCGGCTGTTGCAGGTGCTTTTCGCTGGAATTGCGACTGGAACAGTACCATCGTACTGGGTGAAGAAGACGACGAGAATAAAGTTGTTACGCGTACATAGACGCCGTAAATCGCTTTTCGTCTGCTGTTTGGAATCACTGATATCGCCGTTTGATGTTGTTGAAATGCGTTAATGCCTCTGGAAGAGACGTTTGTGATCGTTGGAGAAATTTCTGGGTTTCTTTTGTGCAGGAAATTAGGCCAGGTCGGTTGGAGTTGGGCTGGATAAAAGAGAAAATAAAATTGGGAATAGGAAGGATGAATTGGATTGGCTGAATGAGGAGAAATCCCAAAATTTGGCCTTGAGATGGGTTAAGGAATTAATAATTTAGCCAAACCGAATTGGAATTGACCAACTGAGGTTATAAACTTAACCAAATTGAATTTAAATTGCAAACCCGGCTAAATCTAAATGAGATGAATTAATTTAGGAACTTCTCAATCTTAACGAAATAAAATAATTAGTTTGATTATAAAATGATTAATTTAATTGCGAACTAATTAACTCGAAATTATAACTATAATTTAAAAGTAAATTGATTAAACACTTGACAAAAAATGTAAACTTTTTTGCGATGATTTTCAAATATTTATATAATTATAGAAAATATATCTATCATTTAAAAATTATAAAAAATAACAAAAAACACTTAAATGACTTGAAAAATACTTGAATTTAATAAAATTGATTATTCCAAATCGCTTAAAAATTAAGAAGCTAGAAAGTTAATTCCTATCGTGGAGGGTCGAAATTGGGTGTCAACAGTCAGAAAGTTTGCTTCAAAATAGTTAATACTTTATAAACATTGCCCTTTTGTTTTACTTATTAACTATTTCTTAATATTTCAGTATTTTAGACGAAGAAAAGTTCATATGACTTGTAATAACGCCAGTTGAAGTTTGTATTAGTTTAATTTTTATACAACAAATATCGTCGATAAGGTAATATTAGTGAGATACAACTAATTACATGATTGCACCTAATCAAATTAAAATAAATATAAACATTATTATTTAACTAATAAAAATTTTCATTGACCATCTTCATAGGTTCGCGTGAATAAGAGATATATAGATGATCCACATTGAACATTCACAAAAGAATTTGCAATATTATTATTCAAATCTTTGCTTAAATAAACAATAATATTTACTATAACATATGTTTTAAAATCGGTAATCACGTGCAACGCACGTATCAAATAACTAGTATATATATATATATATATATATATATAAATAACTAAAGCTCAACTTCAGTCATATATAGTTAAAATTCAGAAAAATTTGTCTGAAGTGAACCAGTTATGTATGAATTTTACGCATAAATGAATGAACTTCTCTCGTATATAATTTCAGACATTTTGTTTGAAGTTTGATTTTTATCAAGCTTAATTCAAACATATATCTAAGGTGATTATATATGTAAAAAAATTCACTTGATTGCATGAGTTTATATTGTAATACTATAATTGATTCATTTTCTCCCTAACTTCAGTTTATTGTATGAGTTTATAGAATTCAATTGTAATACTATAATTCAAGTGTATGATTTGTTTATCATAACAATTGAACTAATGGTCGAGGAGCATGAATCAAACTTCATTACTTGATTTGTGGGATTTTTTCCTTGATTCGTGAGATTATGCATGATACATTAGGTAATTAGCAAACATTAGCTATTTTTGCCTCATGTTTAAAGTCTTTGCTATTTTTGAACGCTCCTCTCGGCACACAAATTTTCAAATATTTATTTAAAGTAAATAAAAATTATATCAATCTATATATTATGGGATATAGAGATATATCAAAATTTGTTTTTTAATGCTCTCTGCTTTTATATTAGTTATCATATTCCCTTTTACTTGTCCTATAAAAAATTATAGGTAAGAATTTTTTTAATTATTTAAAAAAAAATCAATATAATCAATATTATTTATTTTTAAAAATTAATTAATTATATTTTAGTTTTATAAATTGACTATTTTTTAGACAAAATATCTTTTATACTGTTGACAAGTCCAATGTGGGGTAGAATAGTACTATTCTTTCTCCAAATTATTGGAGGGTCAATATATACGTCTCTATCACTGATTTTTACCAATCTATTTGCATGATAAAATGTTTAAACTTTGGGGTGCTTGGATTTTCTAGGGTCATGTCAATTATTAGACAATTGAAAGACATCAACCACTTGCCAATAAGATAGGAAGAGTAATAGTATCTCCTCGTTTCAATTTATTTGCTTTAATTATTATTTAAATAGTTTGAGGATATCTTATTATTATAATATTTTTAATACTTTCTAAATATTTTAAATTGTAACTATTGCGACTTATAATATTTTTTTATAAATATTCTATAAACGAATTCACACCAAACATTAGTTAGTTTGACTCTCCTACTCCAAATCAAGCCAAACAAATTAAAACATAGGAAATAATATATTGAAAATTTAAAAACATATAGTATTATGATGAAAAATTAAAATACCGAAAATTAATAAGATGGTACGTCACTTATTATATGGCTAGCGAATAATATAAAATTAAAATTTAAAATACTTATTAGAAAAATAACTTCAATTTTTTCTTTTAAAAAATAGAGGTAGGGGAAGGGGAAATGGGAGAAGGTAGTATAATATAAAAAATCAAACTTTCACCAACTAGACAAAAGTTCAGATAACCAATCAAATAAGCTATTAAAATTTCCTAAATAACTTCAATTCATAAGTGAGATAAATCATAATTTTTTTTTATACAAACATAAAACTATAAACAACCTAGAAATAGTTTTTGGGAGATGACTTTGATTATGCCAAACACATCCACCAAACTAGCATCTATCCAAATTCTCAAGAGCCATTGGCCAACTTTATTTGTTCCAAGGCCTTTGAGAGAATTGTCCCCTCGTGATAGTTAAAGGGGGGAGGCATAATGCCATTAATTTGATACCACTCATTGTTAAGGACTCACATCACTATATTGGGTACCACGCACTATTATGGATTAATGTGTATGTTTTATCAAATAGTTTCATAATTAAACGTCTCAAATTTGAGTATTGAGAATAAAAAATATCATGTTAAGAAATATTTTTCTTTTCAATAGATTTTACACAGTATAAAATTAAATTTAATTAAAACTTTAATATAAATGCTAAATATCAAATGAGAAATCAAAAGAAGAAGAAAAAAAGGTGTGCATATTTCACATTCTGTGGTTAAAACAAAATCTTGGAAATTATTTATTAATGTACTTTGATAGAGTTATATAGAGAACAATAATTTACTCTAACTTAGAATTTGCGTATTCGAGTTTATAATCTTAGGTAACTAATTAATTAAATGTACCTTTAAATTCGTCTCCGTACAAGACTAAACTCTGAATTCAATGAATTAAGTGATACCTCATTACTGACCACATTATTTTATCGAATTTCATATATTTTTGGTATTGTTTATTTTTTTTTCTGAAAGATATACTTCATTTTATTTATTTTATATGATGATATTTGTTTAACCACAAGATTTTTGAAAAAAAAAACAAAAACAATTATTTTTATAATTTTAAACATGTCAGAATATTTTGTTACATATAAAAAAGGTAAAAACTTATTCACACATGGTGTTTACACTGAACCATATTGACTAGTCTGAATAGAAAGTGAGGTAAAAAGTGTATTGATTAACTATGTCAATTGTGATAACATTGTGTAAGACAAGCATAATATATATTCATTAGACTGATGTAAATAAAATTGGGTGCGGATATGTATTTATGTTCTCATGAGCATGCGATTAAGTATAAAACAACAGTTTAGAGTTAATGATTTTCAAATATAAAAAAATATCAACCGTTTTAGAATATAAAGAAAAAGAATGTCACATGAATTGAAAATGAAATAAGGAAAGTAATATTTTTTCTTTTGTTTTCTATCGGTGTTCGATATTCGTATTGAAGTCCGATTACGATAAACTAATTAGCATGCCTTTAATTTAGTACCACTCATTGTTAAGGACTCACATCACTATATTGGGTACCACTCATTATTAAGGATCAATATGTATATTCAATCAAACAGTTTCATAATCAAACGTCTCAGATTCAAGAACAAAAATATTAGATTAAGAAGCGCTTCTTCTTTAAATAGACTTTACATTGTGCAAAATTAAATTTAGTAGAAACTTAAATTTGAATGTCAAATATAAGATGAGAAATAAAAAAAAAGTGTATATATTTCACAAGATGCGCTTAAAACAAAATATTTTTTCTCCAAAAATCCTAGTACTATACTGATGTAAATTGTAGTTGGTAGACTTACAAATTTTCTCTTTGACCTGGATCATTTGTAGCAATCACAATTTGAATTATTAATCATCAAAAATCTTCGAGAATGAAACTTTTTTTACTCACCACTCTAAAAATCTCTCTAATTGATGAAAAAAAAAAAACCTAAACCTTAGTTGTTTCTAAGTTTTTAGTACACGTCTTTCAACACTCATATAATGGTATATTTATAGATAATATTAGGGTTAATAGTTGGACTAACTAATGGAGCGGCTTATTAGCTAGCACCCCTTATGGATGTACTAGACCCAAAAGCTATTTTTTCCAACAACTATAATAACGACATGGATAGCATATATCATATGAAAGCTTTAGAGGAGCTTGATGGACACCAAATAAAGACATATAATGTATTGACGGTTTATCAAAGTGAAGAGAAAGAAGAAAGTGGTCATGTATGTGCTAATAGCCGGTCATCTCACAATTAATTCAAGAATTCACAAAAGAAAACAACCAAACAAGGCCCTTATCTCATTAAGAGTAAAATTGTGAAAGATGTGTCTTCTTTATTTCCTTAGTATAAATAATAGTTTTCATCATTTTGGAAAACTTAGATTATGATGAATATAATTGAATAATTGAGAGCTTTGAAGTTTGTAGTTTCTAGATGAAGTCTAGCATTAGTGTAGTTCATAGTTGGTAATTGTAGTTGAGTGATTAGGGTGGATTCCCGATATTTCTTGTGTTAACTTCTTTTAGCTTAATCAATCATCGAGTTACCCTCTTCGTGGATTCACTTTGATTTTCTCATTTGTGATTAAGTTTGGGTTATTTTTTATCTGATCAAATTCAATTGAGAGGTTAAATTCGATTAGATTTTAATAATTCCACATATGCTTTCTTATTCTTTCAATTGCCCTTTTGATTCTTATCAAACTATATTTAGCAATAAAATGTTTGACTCTTGTTCAGTTGTTTGCCCAAGTTAAACGGATGTGACGTTATGTTAGTATTTCGTGCAAATCCTTTAACATACAGTAAAAATTAAATAATTAACTTAAATAGACACATTGAATCACTTAAACTAAACATAATCAGAAAATGTATCATATATGCAATATGTGTCCCAAAAATTAAGAGTAAACAATATAAATTTCACTAGTTTATGATCTAATTATGTGTCTTCTCTTGTGTTTTCAAAGTTACAGTTCGCACCATATTTAGTTACCCAGATAGATGTATCCGGCTCATCCAGATACATGTATCTCATATACATTCAAAGAAGATACGTACTTAAAATAAAATTAACTTAAATGCTAAATTTTATGAGTAAATCACGCGTCTAATGACCTACTATATATTTTTGGGTTACACATTTTACTGAAATATAATGATTTTTTTTGAATTATTTATCTGATCAAAATTTCAGTATTATTATATCTAGACTAGACTAGATTTTATATATAAAAAATGCATATGAATTATACTTTTTGACATGTATCTGAAATTAATATAATGCATTTGAATATTATTGAATGTTTACTCATCATTAAAAAAATGTATTTGAATCAGACTTTATAAAAAAAAAAAATTATTCTACAAATACATACATACACAAAATTCATGTTGTATCTCATTCCTCTAAACTATGGCATGAGCTTGATATATGGTTATTTGTATTTGATATTAAATTAAATGTATTAGAACAACTTAGTCATTGTATCAAATATCAGATACATGTCCAGTGTGTATCAAATACATGTACAAAACTAATAAATATTAATAAATACATGACGGATACATATCACATACATGTTGGATATATTACAGATTCATGAAGTATGTATCATATATATGAAGTATGTATCTGTTTTTAATGTATAATAACAATATCAGAATCACCGTCTTCATGAACACTAGCAACAACAACTGCAGAAGATGATTCTGTAACACAGTGTTCTTGAGTGAAATTCAAATCAAAAGATTTATTTTGGATAGCTTAGCTTCTTGATGGTGTGTTGTATTTCTATTAGAAATCCTTTTGGTTGAAGATTGTTTAGCCATCAAGTTTAACAAAACCTTTAATTAATGAACTTCCAAGAAAAAAACTTAATATAACTATTCAAAATCAGAAGCAAATACCTATTGAAAACTATAAAAAAAATTTTTAAACATATAACTTAAATAATGGATGAAATCAGTTACAAATCTCAAAATTCATATTATAGTGCTCAATTTCATTTAAATGGTGGTAAGTAACTGAAGAAGAACGTGAAAGAGAGAAGCAGGAGTAAGATTGAACGTGGGAGGGGAGGAGGAGAGAGAAGATGTTGATTTGGAGTTAAAGGCGTAATTTAGGAGTATGATTAGCTGAATAGGTAAATAGAGACTACATTTTAGTCTATTTTGAAGGAATGAATATCTCAATATCTCTCACTCCAAATCTAGTACAAAATTATTAAATAATAAAATAGTAGGTAACTATTTAAGAATTCAAATTGGATACTAATATATAGTATGAACGTTTATGTAATTATATAGTTTCTCAAAAAAAAAAATCACAAAAAATGCACATACATATAATTAGATACTTAATTACATGCATCATAATCATAATTGAGTCTTTATAACATTAATTTAACTTGAATTTGATGCAAAAGAACGCCATAAAATATGAGAAAATTATGCATAAATAAAGGAAGACGTTGAAGCCCATTGCCTTGGTTGTTTTTCTGATTCATTACCCAATTATATTGGATTGGACTTTAGTAAAGATGAATCTTTGGATTGGGTTCATTATATAAAATTTGGTACTCATATACAAGACTTGGCAAGTTTGGCCGGTCGACTAAAAATAATTTCACATTTGATAGCTAAATATACCTAAAATATGCACTATTTCATATAGGAAAAATTATGGAACAAAGCAAAAATGTCAATATATTACTCTTATTTAGAAGTGACACTTGGGTTGGACTAACACAGCTTTAAGAAGTGATACCAAAAGCAGTTCAAGTTGTACTATTGGGTTGGGACTAACACAGCTTTAAGAAGTGATACCAAAAGCAGTTCAAGTTGTACCAAAAGGACAAACAAATCAACACGAAATTGTACCAAAAGTAACATAAATTGTACCTTCACTTTGGACCCATTTTATTTCTTTTATTTTCTTGCCTTGCCACGTGTATGCAGCCTTTTCTTTGGCAGACACGTATTACATCTTTAATTACTTACTTATTTGCTTCTCAGTCCGACCAAATCAATAAATAGCTTACACCTGTACATTTAAGGCTACTTCCGTAAATAGTCATCATCATCATCATCATCAT
>JAJOOF010007509.1:0-24679 GCA_029582545.1 Solanum lignicaule | reverse complement strand
TATAATTTACTGTCAAGAGAGTTAGCATGAACTCTTTGCGCCCCTAGCTCAATCGTGCTAACCCCCCCCCCCCCCCCCCCTCTTTGATATATTTTGTTAGATTATATGTTTTAATGTTCCAATTATCCACAAGATTTGCATAGGTGGTTAGTTATCCAGAAAGGGAGATTTTTCTTTAATTTTATGGTAGTTGGGATCTTCCAATATCCTTGGGCATGACTTGGATTCTATCCTACTTGGCAAATCTTGGGCAGGTTTACTACGTGGCAACAACTTAAGGATTACACGTGGCACCGATAATGTTGGCAAATAGGTAAGCTACTAAATGACATGTGGCACCATTTACACATATCCAAATTTCTACTTATTATTGGTGAGGTAGACTCCATTTATTTGACAGAATAATAATTCTTTACCCTTTCGTGATGGTCATGGTCTTACCTATACTCCCTTCGACTTATATTAGTTATCACATTATTCTCCTATCTATAATTTAAGAAATTATAAATTTAAAATTATTAATTTTGTAAATTAACAAATATCTAGAAACGAACATAAAGATGACTTCATTCATGAGATTTGAACAGAAAAATCGAAATCTTTAATTTAATTGCCACATTATTACAACATACCTTCGATAGATTGTCTCAGATATATCCAAGAATATTTAATTCTAGAGGAGTGAATATTTTATTATTAAAGTTCTTTTTAAAATACAAATTTAAATAAATCAGACTTATAACAAATATCAAACACGGGCAACCCAAAAAAAAGAGGCCAACACTAGAATGGAGGGGCATTTATTAATATCCCATGAATTCAAGAAGCACAAACTTGCAATATTGTGATCCACACCTTTTTCAACTTAGTTGAGTTGTTAAAAGTAAATTAGAGAATCAAAACATCAACACACATATAAAAAAGAAAACAGCTAATATACCTTATCCTTTTTTTTTTCATATATAAATATATATTAGCTATTATACAATGTATAATTGATGTATAATCAACAAATATGGATTATACACTTATTATATACTGAATATACACCAACAACGAATCACAAACTGTTACCACAGGAACCGACTAAATATATTTTGTTCCATCATTTTTTTACACTATACCTATATATATAAAAGTTAAGCTTAAATATTTATGATTAATTTTGCATCACAAGTTTTTTTTTTTTTTTAAAATAAAAATAAATAAACCTATGCTCAATCATAGGGAATCACATTAATATTGGTAAAAAGAACATTAAGTTTTTAGTCTTTTTGGTTTCTCGTTCAGAGTCTAGTACTTGTACATTAAGACTCGACTAAATTTGAATTTTCATTGAAAAATTTCACATCTTGAAAGTTAAAACATACTCTAAAAGACGATTTCAAATCTAGTAGCGCGCGAACTCAGAACATTTAATCAAAGAAGAAACATATTTACCACCCCATCACAATCGTTATCGGTCGAAAAGAACCATCTTAGTGAGCTCATCAAATTAAGGAATTTGACTTTTCTAAACAAAATTAAATTTGCCAACTAGCAATGAAGTACTAGTACACGAGCTTCCTCACATTTGTCAAAAAGTAAGTTTCAACAACCTTCAAAAAATTAATTAATTGGTCAAACAAATATTATATTTTAAAACTTCTATATATAGTGCCATTTCTCTTCTCATTTTCTCACCTCTCAAAAAACAAACAAACAAACATTATATTATTATTAATTACTTTTCAAAAAATGCCAAGTCCTAATTCACTTTCCATAATACTAGTTATTATTATTTATTTTCTCATCTTCTTTTCTCCTACAACTATTCTTGCTACCAAATATAATGAAGCTTCAACAAGATTTAAACCTAAAATCAATGGAAGAAAAGAAGGTAATTTTCATGGTGATCAAGGTGTGGATGATTGTTTACCAAAGGGTATACGACGATCGTCTGCTCCTAGTCGATACATAAACGATCAAACTTTAGGTACAACAATTTGTTCATCAATCAAAAAGGTGAATAAACCATGATGTTTGATCAAATTACTTCAATTATAGATGAAATATACAATAGAAATATGTAATATACATGTATTTCTTTCACTTTTTAAATATATATATATATAGTGTGTTATGTATAATACTTATGTTGCAAAATGAAAAAAATTTAATATATTATTAAGTATATATATGCTAGCTTGTTATATCCTTTCAAGTAAATAATGCATCTCCTTTCACTTTAAGTTTTACTTTTATCACTATTTGAAGAGCAAGAACCATGCAAAAAAAAGAAGTAAATATTAAAGAGTAAGGGGGGAAAAAAGAAGAAAAGTTGGCCTTATAAAGCTAGGCGTAAAGTTTGCGTAAATCTTATCTTTTCCGAGTTGATCAATTTGGGAGATTAAATTGAAAATGTTATTTTTAGAATTACAGTTCAATGTGTTTGGATGAATTACTTACAAAATATCTAGAAAATATATAGGTTATGTATAGTGAAGTATAATATACCTACACTATACATATAATATACATGAATATTATATATTTTGACCATATTGATAAATTAGTTTGGCCAAATTGTACATATCGACAAGTTAATTTCCCTTATTTCTATATAAATATCTTTATATATATATATATATATATATATATATATCAATCTGCTTAATTCTAATTTTGTATAGCTCGTGAATTTGAATAATTTGGTTAGGCTGTGAAACAACTAAAGCAAAATAACGGTTTATATGGTCCAACAAAAATTGGTAAACAATTACTCTCCTCCTTGTCCATTTTTACATGTTCATGTTTGACTTGACAAAACCTTTAAGAAATAATAAATAGAGGAGTAATTTTACGAAAATTCTTTTTAATTAGTATATTGAACAAGTAAAAATAGACGGACACCACAGATCCAAAAGGTGGCACATGAAACTTTGGTGTTGGGAAAAATCTGTCTATCAGAAAGCGTTTTTCTCTTTAATAGATTTTACGTAGACAATTTTTTGAATTAATCAAGCCCCCTATGAGTATTGAATATCGAATGTGTATACCATAATACCAACATGAGTTTCTTTTTATTAAACATATATCTAAAGTTATCTAATTTCATTTTATGGAAAGTTACATGTAAAATAGTGTAATTTTTTTAATACTATTTACATATACACGTTATTATCTTTTGCTCTAGTTCTGAATTCGAGAGCGAGATCTAATAATCCTCTTTTCACTTTCTTATTTTCACTCGCATACAATTTTCAAGGTATAGTGTACAAGTAAAAAAGAAATAACCGAAAGAAATAATTAAAAATAAACATCTATCCTTTTAGTGGATTAAAGACATTAACATTAAAGCAAATCAATTCACTTAAAAAAATAAAAGAGTTCCAAACAATCCCTAACTTTAGCTTTAGAGGGCTCTCAAACAACTAACGTGGTCCTTCCCCTATCGAAGAGCCATGTATTCAGAGTTGACCACATCATCGCTATTTTATTAAAGTGTGACAAAGTTTTAATTGGATCATTGTTTAGTATATCCAAAATTGACAATAGCTAATGATATTTTGATCAGTACCCAAAACGCAACTCCCTTACGAGTTGAAAGTCAAAATAAATGAATTCTACCCTAATGACCCAGAGGCTAGAGCAAGAAAATGCTCAGATCTATTACATAAACGTTATTGTATATTTAAAATTTAAAATTTCAAACTTCTATAGCTATACAAATATTATTTTTATTAAATTCGATATCCAATCAATCGAATAACAATAATAATAACATTCCACACTACCAATATTGGCAATATTTTCTCCAAAAGTAAAATATACCCAATCTTCTAAAATCTTTATGAGGTAAAATGACGATTTTTAATAGACACTCGGCTCAAATAAGTTTGAGCTAATAAATTGAAATAAAAATGTGTTAAAGAAAGAGACATAAACGTGTCATTTTAGAAATAGAAATTCTAAAAATTGTTTCTCTCTCTTCTTTCTCTCTCCTCTCCCTCGAAGCTTAGAATATACAGAAAGATTTAACACACCATTTTGATACAATTTTACAAATATTTTTTTTCTATATATATAGCAGATTGATCTTGTTAGGTTATGGGTTGTGCATCTTCAGCTGCAGGTATTTTTTTTTTAGATTCAAAAAGCTTTTATTTTATCTGGGTTTGTTAAATATTTGTTTGATTTTGGATATGAATTGAGTAAAAATTGAATTAATTGATTCTTATTGACTGTTGAAATAATATTGCTGTTTGGATCACTTTGCACGTACCTCGATTAATTACATGGGTATTGGGTTACTATGTGTATTAATTAACTAGTATTTGAACCTGAGACCTCGTAGTTCTTAACCATGCCATGACTACAAGGGACATGATTTTGTTTTTGATGTTGACTGTGGTGTCTGGGATGGTTTGGGAGCACCTTGACTAATTCCACGGATATCTATGCAACAGGTAGGTACGAGATAACTTTGTTCACACTAAGACGAGAACAAATGGGAAGAAATCACTTAGTGTTTTTTTTTGTCTATGCTAGGATTTGAACCCGAGACCTCAGGGTTGTCAATCTACTTCATTGACCACTAGTTCACACTGTTGGGAGTATCTTGTGATTTATGTTTATTCTTATCGTTTTGTATCTATACTGAGTTGTGGTTAGTATGATGATGATATGAAATGAATTTAAATGAAGAAATGGGGAATATAGCTGACCGTAACTTGTTTGGGATAGAGGTGTATTTGTTGTTGTTGTTTATTGAGTTATGGTTGGGAGTAGGATGGGGAAGGTTATACTAGCTAATGTTGTGTTTAATGCTTCCTTTTTGTTTATGCAGATAGGAATTCGGGACGGGCTGCTGGACTTAATCCTGATAATGGTGGAGCAATTGACCCTAAAAATCTTAAAGTGAAGGTAAAGTTTGAGACTTTGAGCTGAGCCCTTTCATGTTATGGCAGAGTATTAGTCCATATGTTCCAATTTATGTCACTCTTTCTATTTTTTGACAATTTGATATGTTTGACACCATTCTAGCAAATGTTATTTTGTACAAATTTCTAGAGTTCTCAAATTCATTTAACTAATCAAGTTTTAATTTTGATGCGATGGGTTTCAGCAAACTGTTTATATAACTATAACATTAGTAATTGTTTCTCCAGCTGCCTATACTGTATGTTCGTCAATTAAGTATCTTAAAGTCCATGCTCAACAGATGGTGTCACCTAAATTGGGACAGAGGGAGTTGTTTCTTCGATCCTAATACCTAGAATATTATGATAGTAGTAGACTATTAGTGTCCATATGACATTGCTTACACTATAGATCTTTTGATAAAGTAAGTAGTTTAATTAATGTGAAGATATTACCATATAATCAGAAAGATCTTTCTACAATTGCTAATCATTGTATTAGTTATTACATCTTCCACCCGCTTCGTCACTTCAAAAAGATCAGGGTTTGGTCTCTTCACACTTCTCCAACTAAAGAGGTCGCTTCTTCAACCTTGCTTCGCTTCATGCTGAAGAAGCGCTATACCTCACTTCGCTTCGCTTCACCGCTTTAAGCGACGAAGCGCTCACTTTTCACCACACAACCCACACTCTACTAATATTGGTTTATGATCAGAAAACGCAATCAATTAAATTGTTCTAACAGCCTCGTCCTGCTATGTGGATATTGAGAATCTATCAATTCGAGAAGCTTTTATGCTATCGTCTCCTCTTTCCTATGTCAATCTGGCTTCCTGCAATGATAGGTCAATAAGAGACATTTCCTGAATGAACTTGGAGAAAACCTGCATGTCTTTGTGCATCTTCTACAGTGTTTGTAGGGCAAATTCCTCAATTGGTAAAAGATTCATTAGGCCTTTTGCGTTTTCCACTTTAAATTAAATTTATTCTCATTTTGATATTTTAATTTCACATTTTATAGTTGCATATATTGAGGACATGATCAAGTAAAAAAATATGTTCTCTCCAACGGTTTAAACTTTTCAGTAGGGCGGCTGACACAATTCAACCATGGTATTAGAGCATGGAGAAGTTGTGGGTTCAAGAGACACTGCCATTGTTCATTAGAAAATCAAATTGCTTTTCCATAAAAAAGAATTAAGCCTGCACCTGAGAGGGAGTGTGACCTTTTCAGTTCGTACTGTTTATTTAGAAGTGAACTGTCAGTGGTGAGGTTTCTTGGTTCATAGGCTCGCGAATCTGATTAGTACACAGTTTCTTGCTTAGACATTATAGTCAATCTTTGAGGACCTCAGTTCTATGTGAAGCATAGTTTATTTTCTTCTAATATCATACTCTGTCTAATAGATATACATCAAAGAATGAAGGTTCTTGATTATCATGATGACTTCCACTCATTCTTTTTGTCATTCCTTATCTCTGATAAGGAACGGATACTAGTTTAATTAGATGGTTAACTGGATATTGTTGAAGGTCAATTTTTGAGTCAATATAATAGTTTGAGCTAAATGGCGAATATATTCCTCATAATAATTTTACTTATCAAAACGACAAATAGGAATATACTCTTTCATGTTCATCAGTGACCTTTTAAATCTCTATCTGAAGGTAATTAGACGATCAGACTGAGTCTTATTGACAAACTTTAGAAAGTGTAGTGGCTTGGAGACTTAGGCCTGAATGGCTGTTATGGAAATTGGGTGGGAACGTCTCAATGAGCATTTGTTGGGTCATGTCATTGTTTACTAGATTAGAGTCTGTCAAGTAAGAGTGTGAATTTGATCTACTGCTAGGCTTTAGCCGATTTATGTTCTTGCTGGAATAAACTTCCAGTACTGTATGTCGTGTTTATGAAGGTTGGTGCTTCTGGAACTTTTAGATTATGACTATTTATGTTCAATCAGTCTCTTGGTTGGAGTATATATGTTCTCCTGAATTACAGAGATTTCCTAAATGCACTTTTCTGCACAGGTGTGGCCTGCAGGTTTGTATGTTTTTTTTTCACGCATTCAAAAGTGTGCTTATACGTGTCTTGCACCCTATTTGTGATACTGATATTGCCTTTTCCTCCAAACTTCATTTGCAGCTGGTACTCTTGGGTGATTCTGGTGTTGGTAAAAGCTGTATAGTTCTGCGTTTTGTACGTGGTCAATTTGATCCAATATCTAAGGTATGAGTATGTTATTGTAAAATGAATGTGTCATATCGTGTGACATTTGCCTATCGTATTCGGTTCCAACCTCCCACCTTTTTATGTCCCTTCTGGTGTGTGTTTCACAGTTTCAGTGGACTGTGTTGGTGTATGCTATGCGTATCATGTTTTTCAAAAGATAATTTATAATTGTTGCTTTGATGATTTTAGGTGACTGTAGGAGCTTCTTTTCTGTCTCAAACAATAGCCTTGCAGGACTCAACTACAGTTAAATTTGAAATATGGGACACAGCTGGTCAAGAGAGGTATTTCGAGCCAAGTTTCCTTCTTCTGCTCTTCACTCTAAGTAATTTTTTCCAATAACCGAGAAATCCCCTGTGAATTAGCTGACCCACCCCTTGGCTCGGAATAAAAATGAGAAGTCCCTAATGGTTGACAAAAAATAATTGTAAAGAAGACCTTCAAGTTGTGCTGTCTGCCTTGGTTTCAGGTATGCAGCTCTTGCACCATTATACTACCGAGGTGCTGCAGTTGCAGTGGTTGTGTATGATATTACTAGTCCTGAGTCTTTTGCCAAAGCACAATACTGGGTCAAGGTATTTCTCTTAAAGAATGGAATAGAGTCTTCTGTCCCTTTTGTTTGATATTCGTGTTTGCATGAGATGATAGCAACTATGTAGCAGTCTGCCATTTGATCTGATTTTCATTTCTTCTTGTCTTTTCTCGATCTTTTCTTTTTCTTTTGTGGAAATAATTTGCTTGCCGGCTTGTGTTAAGTGACAATTCCATTTTAATTCTCTATTTATCCACTTCTTTTTTTCTTTCTCTTCCCCTCTTCTCGAGGGGGAGGGGGGACAAGGGATGTTTGTTCTGCTGTGCTGAATTATGAATGTGTTAATGATTACCCGTTGCTGCCTTCCTTTTCAATACTTGTCCATAGCAGGGGATTGCTTTATTTATATCTTTAGAGATTGCTCCTTTTCTTGTGACTTGATATGGCAGGGGATTTTCTCTGTTTGAGTAGAGCCGAATGTTTATCCATGAAAGAATCCAATCCCCTTATATGGTCATTCAGTCATTCCATCATCATTTACTAAAAGCAAAACGTAATCTTTTTTTTTCTTTTACATGGATACGTGTGAGGGTACTCGATAAGGGGTGAGGATCTAGAAGTCAGATTTATCATCACTTAAATCGTAAGATTCAGGGACATGGATGTGCGATGTTAACAGGTGTTAAGACATGGGGAATAAATGTCAAGTAATTGTTTCAACAAAAATGCCACAGTAAGAAAGACGAGAAGTCATTGAACCAAAACAAGTCTTAGTAAATATTTTTTTAAATATATAATATTTTGTTCATAAACATAAGTTATATGATAGCAAAATTTTATAGTACCTGTGCTTAATCAAAAAGGTTTCCAAGTACTTGTGTGTATACTAGTAACAACAACAACAACAACATACTTGTTGTGATCCCACAAGTGGGGGCTGGGGAGGGTGGGGTGTGTGGGGTAGAGAGACTGTTTTCTATAGACACTCGGCTCAAGAAAAGCGTTTTTCAAAAATATGTTTGAAAAATACAAGAGTAAAAAATCTGTAATGAAAATATTGAAGAAATGAAAAGTATTGACAGCTGAAATAATAAAGATACTAAAGTACTTGTGTGTATATCCAAAACAACAAACCGCAAGAGAAAATCCACCCAGCTTATGTTTCTCGGCCGTAATTGTAGTCAAAGCACCCTGGGTAAATTGACCAAATCCTTTCTGTATCTCACAGATGCAGCAGAGATTTTTGATGGATCTGTGAATACTTACATTGAAGCAATTTAAATTGCAATAAGATGTTGATAATAGTTCATTAGAGCATCATAATTTATGAAACAACTTAGTCAAAGATCGTTCTTTCTCAAGTTCATTACTTATTTAAGATTCTCTTTTCATTGTTTCAATGGAAGCAATGAATATTCACAAGCTAAAACAAGATCAATGAGAATCTCAAAAATGTAATTGTCAATACCCCTGTATCTAGAACAGTTAAATTTGTTTCCCCTAAAAGAATAGTTTCATCAGCTAGTTTCCCCGGGGGTTCATGTGCAATGTAGATTATCCTGTGTGTCAAGTGTTTTTGATATGAATCAAGAACCACAGTGGTGGGGGGCCACAAACTAACTTGCTCTAATTGGTTGATAAACATCTCCAGAAGATCCTTTCAAGGTTTATTTAGGGACAGGATTTCAAGTTTACCTACTTTTTTTTGGTTTCCCATCTGGTGTCCAGTACCCGAATGGGAGCCGACTAATCTGGATTTGTGCATTGTAGGTCCCATTTCTGGGGGCGATGCTCCCAACAGGATTTTTGCCATTCCCAGTGCTCAACATGTTGGTTAAGTTCACCAATTGTTATCATGAACTAATATGCATGAGATCCATATCTTAGACTTGTCGATCAGCATGAAGGATAACGTTACGTTTGCCGGTTCTTGTTGATTGGTGTCCAATTAATTTGGTATTTCTTCGTTTTCTAAATGAGTCAGTTTGTCATGACAATAATAACTATTACATCTCAATCCGAGCAGGTGGGTATGCTTTACGAATGTCCAGTTTCCATGTGACTAGTCATTCTGTCGGACAAGCTTGTGCTAAATGATTTGTGGTTTTTGAAATTCAGTCATGTGTAGAATATTCTATTTCATAGCTGCTAAATGAAAGCCATTTTGTAGGAATTGCAAAAACATGGGAGCCCTGATATAGTCTTGGCTCTGGTTGGCAACAAAGCTGATCTCGATGAAAAAAGAGAAGTAACGACACAAGTGAGTATCGTCAACGTCTTACCAGCGCTGTTAGACATGAAATTTACTTCTGGTATACTGATCTCTTTGTGGTACTTACTTTTGAAGGATGGAATTGACTGTGCTGAAAAGAATGGTATGTTCTTCATAGAAACATCTGCTAAGACAGCTGATAATATCAACCAGCTGTTTGAGGTATGTTCCTAATGTCATCTCACAATCAAAACGTCAACTTTTTAAGGTGTATAAATTTAATTGGGACCTCTATATAGGTGAGTGCAATGAATTCCAATTCTATTAACCTACATTATTTCTGCAACTGTCTAAATTTGGATTTCATGTGATTGAACTTAATTCAGTTGTGGGGAGACTATAGTTTGTTCATTTTAGTCATCTTCATCGGGCTTTTCAGTTTTTCTCTTGCTTTTCTTGCCCTCCTTGTTTATTGTCGGAGTTTGGTCAAGTGAGGGAACAACACAAGTAGTTTAATTTAGTCGGATCAAGAGAGTTTTCTGAGGATCTTGAGTTTCGGAGATTAGTTTTGTTCAATTTAGCACTAATCTCATATCTATATGATACAAACTAAAAAGAAAAAGTACAAGTAGTTCTTTATATTCCCTACTGGCATATAACTCTCCGACATGACTAAACGACTCCTAGAGAACAGTAGAACGGAAAGTATAGCATACTACTTATAGTCGAATATATAGATCGTTATCTTCCATTATGCGTTATGTTTCTCTAGGCCTGCATTTGAACTCGAACACTAAGTAATATTCACTTGTTGATGACTTTGCTTGCAGGAAATCGCAAAGAGATTGCCACGCCCGACTGCTGCTTGACCATCAAGAATATGCTAATTGCTAATGTACTGCCTGTAATACTATGTATATGAAGTCATTCTCAGTCTCTTTTTCTCTGCAGTACTCTTGTTACGATTTCTGATCTTGTAATCACGATCCTCTTCCCCGAGGCATCTTGCTATATAACTGTGAGAATTGAGGAGACTAAAAGCTCACTTCAACTTGTGAAAGTTTGAAATATTTGAATGATTCAGTGACATATATATGTTTCCAGTTCAATGAAATTTATTACCTATCAGTAACAAATATGTGATACTTCTAACAGAAAAAGAAAAAAAAAACTGAAAAAATTGTAGTGTTGGTAATTGGTATGCTAAGGTTTGAAAAAAACACAGGCTAAGGTTCCAAAAATTTGAAAAAACAAGAACTTTATGACACTTTGTTTATAAATTTATCGATAAAATATCTAAATTATAAATTTACGTGTGATGTAGTGGATGAGGCTGCTCCTTCTTTAACTAGAGATCTCGAGTTTGAGTTCTAGGTAATGGAAAATCCTTGGTAGAGAGTGTTGCTTCCGAATGGGATCCTATAACTAGAGATCTCGAGTTTGAGCTCTAGGTAATGGAAAAATCCTTGATAGATAGTGTTGCTTCCGAATGGGATCCTATGCAATGCGTATCTAGAATAGTCGGATTCCAACGTGGGTAATAGACATTAGACGAGAAACAAAAAAAAATAAAAATCACTTGCTCGCATAGGGTGTCTACATCTAATTAAACAAGTAGCTTTAAAAGTTAATAAATCATATTTAATCACTAATATAGAATGTGAAGTAGTTTTCCCTTTAAGTTTATAAGGACTTCTAAATCTAAAATATATGGATTTTAAACTAATATAGAATGTGTATTTTTTAAATATTAGAAGAATAATTAATTTTCCTTTTAAGTATAGATAGAGGTGGTAAATAGATGGATCGAGTTGAATATGGAAAAATCCTTAATAAATAGTGTTGCTTCCGAATGAGATCCTATGCAACGCGTATCTAGAATATTCGGATTCCAATGTGGGTAATAGACATTAGACGAGAAAAATAAAAATAAAAATCACTTGCTCGCATAGGGTGTCTACATCTAATTAAACAAGTAGCTTTAAAAGTTAATAAATCATATTTAATCACTATTAAGTGATAAAAAGTGTGTATACAAAATATGTGTCTTTATATTCATTGATTCAATATAAATATTCAAGGTAGATACATTAAAAAAACCCCATAAAATTTCATTAAAACTCCCATTCTTGAAAGACACGTAATCAGATAAAAATTTTAAGTCGTAAATATGAAAGGATCTAAATAAAATAAAATCTTTTAAAAATTAGGTTTTAGAGTCCTAAATATAAAAATTTCCTACTTTAGTTCAACAAGGAAATATTTAATAACTAAACTTTCAGTTGATTTCGAAGTCTTAAATATTAAAACAAACAATTTGTCATTATTTATTTTTCCTATTATAACTCAAAAACAACTCGTTCCTAACCAAACTAAAACAGAAAAAAAATATTATAAAACAAAGTTTAGTTTGTAAAGGTTTAGTGAAACATCAATCACTATAAATATACTATATATTGTTCGCTCTGCTCTACCTCTACCTCTGATAACATAAGTTTTTAATATTTCTCTCGAAATCAATGGCATCGTCATCGAAAAAAATGTTGATCTTGAAATCATCGGATGGTGATGAATTTGAGATTGAAGAATCGATTGCAGTTCAATCTATAACGATAAAAAATATGGTTGAGGACGATTATACCCTCATCCCATTACCTAATGTGAATACTCAAAACCTAATTGTAATTATTGAGTACATGAAGAAGCATGCGGAGAAGACGGATTCAAACGAAGAAGAAATTAAAGAATTCGATAAGAATTTTGTGAAAGATAAGAACTATCAAAAGATGTTTGAAATTTTATTGGCTGCAAATTATCTTCACATTAGTGATTTAATGAATTTGTTGTGTATGACGATAGCTGATAGAATTAAGAATAAGTCTGTGAGTGCTATTAGGAAGATATTTAATGTTACTAATGATCATACTCCAGAGGAAGAAGAAAAGATTCGTGAAGAACATAAGTGGGCTCATGAAGGAGAAGAAATTGATGAATCTCTTGATTAAGTTTATTTATGATTTTTTTAGGTTTAGTATAATTTATTATTTGGTTTTAGTTTTACGAAGGGTTTAGCTATTTTGGATTTTTATTAATTATTTCGTGTTTTAATTTAGAGTACCTAATTTTTTCTTTTGATAATCAAAAGGTTATATTGTCCATTAAGATTAACATTTATATTATAACTTTTTTGTAGCATGCATAATGGCTTACACAAAAAATATTTTGCATTGATATGAGATAAGAGTTTGGTATATATTGTGTTTCAATGGGATAGAGCTTAATTTTCGTTTTATCACATAAACTATTTATTTTAAATCTTGATAAATAATTAAGATTTGATATTTCATTATTAAACATGAAAGTGAAAAAAAAATCTCGACCATAATTCAATATATTTGTCATTTGCAATGACAATAAATAAATCAGAACGTCAAACTATATATATATTTTTTAATTGATTGTCGCAAGATGCGCATACAAACATATATTAAAGTCCTTAAAAATGTAGATTAAACTTTTTGTTCTACGTTAAAATAATTTTCCTCGAATTAATCTCACACACACACATATATATAAAAGAGAATCCTAGGCCCGCCTATGTGGCGCCACTACAAACCAAGATTCCTTTTTTAAATTTATTTATTTTCAAAACTAGTCTTCCCCTTTTATGAAACGTTGTGACTTTTATGAAGGATTGCGACTTTTATGAAAAGTTGTGACTTTTATGAAAAATTGTTACCTTTTCAAAGGGTTGTAACTTTTCCAAAGAGTTGTGGCCTTTCCGATAAAGCACAATAAACATTTGTTGACACTACACTTTGTTGTATATAAATAGAGGGATTTCCTCTTATTGAAAACAACAACGAAAATTGTAAACTTCTTCTTCTTTTTCTGCACAAATAAATATTGGTGTACTTTGCTCCTGTTGAGTGACCAATACACCATTGTATTTGTATCAATACATTGATGAATAGAATCGTTCTAACCGGAGATGATCTATTCCTTTCAACCTCTGGTATTAGAGTGGAATAATATCCTTAATGGGACACTGTGCATTCAGTGGGCTCAATTTTTTCCTTTCTGTTTTATTCTATTGTTACAGATCCTGGTATGTTTTTTTACAATTATTAGTTTATGCGTATGTTACTAATATAGCACTTTAAGATTTCTGACGAATGTTTTGCCTTAAGATAAAATGTTATTGACAATGTAGAGTATGTATTGGAAATACAGATATTACTGAATAATCATATGTAAGCTTAATAAAAGAGTTCAATCTCATGCGAAATACGAATAATTTACCTAGTTATTAATATATGCGAAGTAGTTTTCCCTTAAATTAATAAGGACTTCTAAATCTAAAATATATGGATTTTAAACTAATATAGAATGTGTATTTATTATTTTTTATATTAGAAGAATAATTAATTTTCCTTTTTAAGCGTAGATAGGGGTGACAAACGGTGAATCGAGTAAAATATGAATTGGTCAAAATTTAGTTAGCGAAAATGAATAAACTTTTTGACTCGATTCATCAAAAATGGATAAATTCAACTAATATATGAATATCCATATTAATTATTCTTAATATGTAAAAATTATTCTTTTTTCTTCTAAATTTGTTTTCTCCAAGTCCATGAGAAGATTCTAAGAAATGTGAAAGAAAATCACTCACTATAAATACAATTCTCCATTTTTGGGAGAGTTTTTTTAGGGTTTTGTCATTTCTCCCAAATTCACCATCAATGGCGTCGTCATCATCGGTGCCGGAGAGCAAGATTTTGACCTTGAAATCCGCCGACAACGACGAATTTCAGGTGGAAGCATCCATCGCCGTTCAATCTATAGCCATCAAAAACATGGTAGAGGACGGTTACACAGACATTCCGCTGGTGAACATCAGTAGCGAAGTCCTTATCAAAATTATCGATTACCTGACGAAGCACGCGGAGAAGTCTGGTTGTAGCGAAGACGAACTGAAAGAATTCGATGATGAATTCGTTAAGATGAGCATCAAAAAAATGTCTCTGTTTGTATACGCTGCTAATTTCCTTCACATTGCTGGTTTGACGAGCCTGTTATGCCAGGCGATTGCTGATAAAATTAAGAACAAATCGGTGAATGCTGTTCGGAGGATTTTTGATATTACTGGTGATTATACACCGGAGGAAGAAGCAGAGGCTCGTGCTGAACATGACTGGGCACATGAAGGAGAGCTTGATGAGACTGCTGATGAGGACGATGTTGTTCGTGATGAAAATGAAGGAGAGAGTGATGACAACGATACATCAGAGGAAGAAACAGGTGAAAATTGATGACGACATTGTTGAGTACTTAGTTTGTGTTCATCAATGGAGTAATTAGGGTTTTTTGATTAGTTTCTGGAAACTTGTAATCTGGTACTCTGTTTCATTGATGGATGAATTGGGTTGTTGTGATTTGCTTTTTTTTTTTTTTTTTTCTTTTCATTTGGAATTTGTTCATCTTTGAATCTTTTTTGTTGCTTATGGAGCGGGTCGAGTGCGTTATGACTCGTGATCGACTGTAACCTCTTTCGTGTGAGTTGGTGATTGGAATCCTAGCTAATGAAGTTTTTATGAATGTGCAATCTTAGCGTGTGAAGTTTTTATGCATTTTTAGAGTGTGGAATTAGTGGTTAATGAATGTGTAATTTTAGCGAGGGAAGTCTTTATGCGCTTTTAGAGTGGGGGATTAGTGGTTAATGAAAATGTGTAATCCTAGCGAGTGAAGTTTTTATGCCTTTTTGAAGTGTGGGGTTAGTGGTTAATGAAAATGTGTTGTGTCCGAGTGAAGTGTTTTCGCCTTTATAAAGTGTGGGTTTTAGTAGTTAATGAATGTGCAATTCTAGCGAAATCCAAATTGATTGGTCCCCAATAGGAGTATCGAACATCAAGTGAAACCCGAAAATAAATAAATTGGACTTAAAAGAAACAAGTAACACTAGTACAAGAAGGAATAGTTTCAATTTGCATGTTACTAAGGACAAGTCAATTAGAATCAAATAGGACTATTCATCAAAGGTCCAAATTTAATATTGTGGCAATGTAGAACAACAACAAATAAAGTTAGTGACAACTTTTTTTCTGCTTATAACTTTGTACAAAGAACAAACATAACACATTTCCAAAATTTTCATAAAAAAAAAAAACATGGCAATGAACAATATGAATCAATTTTCTTCTGGAGAAATCGGACATGGTGTTGGTGATGGTGCAAAACGCGAACCAGGCATTGCCCCTTTCGTAACAAAAACATATGATATGGTGGAGGATCCGAATACGAACTCTGTAATCTGTTGGAGTTCATCTGGTACTAGTTTCGTTATTTGGGATCATAACAGATTTAGTTTCGAAGTTCTACCAAAATATTTCAAGCATACAAATATGTCAAGCTTCGTTTATCAGCTCAATAACTATGTAAGTTATCGCGTTTACTTTCTTGAGATCATCATGTACATTTTTTTTCGATAGAACAGTAATATGTATTCGATGATTCATTAGGGATTCAAGAAGATTGGATTTCAGAAATGGGAGTATGGACATTATTGGTTTCAAGCAGGGAAAAAACACTTGTTATGTAACATAAAAAGGCGAATGAAAAATCTGAATGCTCATAGAGATTTTAATCAAGAAACTTATTTTTACGGAGTGGAGGAAGAGATGAGGAGCCAGAGAGATCTCAACGTTACGTTGAAGTCAGAATTCGAGAAGTTGAAAGAGAGACAAGATGATATGGTTAATGGAATCGCATCTTTAAAGGAATATTTGGAGAAATCAGAGGCAGAGTCAAGAAAATTCCTCTGTTTTTTGGCAAAAGCAGTTAAAAAAGTTGTTGCAACTAAACGTGATGTGGAAGTTAGAGATGTAATTACGAGTAAACGTAGAGCTGAGGATGTAACGGAGAGTAGCAAAAGCTCGGAGAAGAAGAAGATGACTGATTTTTCAGCGATTAAACGAGTACATGATATCGTGTAGAAGCCTAAGATTGAGGGAGGAAATGTATGATCTCCATGGAAAAGGTATTATTGTCCTTCTGTGATTGTAATTTAGAACTGATTGTCAAAAACACAGTTATGTTATCATTGTTTCACGAGTTTCATATCTTAACTAACAATCCATTGTTCACTGTACCTAGCTGAACTATCATTCCCGTTGTATGAATACACACATCGATACTGAGTAGGCCAAATATTTGTTCTCATTTGACAATAGGAGCGTGTAGGCTAACTCAGCATTGAGGTGTGTTTTAACACAAAGGAGTGACAGTTGAGGTATGAAACTCGCGAAAAAGTGAGAGTTTAGGTAGGTAAATATAACAAGGGATAATTGAGATATGAAACTTGCGAAAAGTGTAACTTAGATGTGTGTGTTTTATCATCAACATTTTAATTTATAGTAGTAATAACTAACTTTTGTGTTTGAAGTTATTTGTTTTCTTGTGGAGCAGGGAGAATAATTGAAGCTATAATATATATATATATATTGCCTTTCTTGGGAGTCACTTCTTTTTTTCACCTTTGTTGTTCGGTTTTCTTCAGATTCCACTTGTGGGATTACACCGATATGTTATTGCTGTCATGTTGTTGTTTGGTTTAGTATTTAGTTAATCTTGCTATATGCTTATTTTATGTATGTAATTACTTTAACTTTTATTATCAACTCTATATCTATACGTGTGTGTATTTGTGTTAGTTAAAGCTAATTCTTTTTTCCTTTTTGGACTTTGAAATAACTTGATAGTTAGTACATAAATGTTCTTCTAATCAATATTGCTAGAATTTTTCAAAATTGTTGTCACATCGGTGTTGAATTTTCAAAAAATTTACTATTTTTGAAGGATTCAATACACGAAAAAAATAACATAGTCTGAACAACATCACTTCTAATACATGAGCAATTTCATGAGATTCTTTATCAAAAAAATAAAAATCAGAAAGAAGAAAATTTTGACGAAATGGACGGAGTTAGGGGGTAAATTGTATATATAAGATCAAAGTTATGTTTATGTACGTCTAGTTGATGTTAAATTTCTTTAGCTTCTTCATATGTGTACTTCTTTATATTTTGAATCTTCTTAATGAAAATCATAATTCCGCCATCGTTAGAGCCTAGAGGATATATACATATAATCCTCAATGTCATAGGCTAAAATTGCATCATAAAAATAAATAACTCAATTATTCAACAGTGCAAAATACACTAAAACACCATGAATAACAAGCAAAGTAAAAGAACTAACATTATATCTAAAAAATCCATATAGACCCTTTAGCCACTACTTATTACTTTTTCTTTGATAACTATAGTATCATGATCAGCTTGGACACACCTCGACTATCTAACTTATTAATAAACTATACGATTACTATAACCTAGTTAACGGTATCATCAATCTCAGGACCTTCAAATGCCCACGGAGCATCGTTGATAATCTCTTTCTCTTCTTCCTCAGTGAGATCATTCGTAATCTTTAACATTTCGCGAACAGCTCTAACACTCTTGTTCTTCAGCCTATCAGCTGCAGATTGGCAACACAACTCCATCAACTCATGAATGTTCAAATAATTCGCAGCCATTATGATATCGAAGAGCTCTTCCCAATCCATACTCACGAATTGCTCATCGAACTCCTTGAGATCGTCTTCCTCACCTACGAGAGGTAGTAGAAATTAATCCATTTATGTGTAAGTCGAGTTGAGTTATGACTTGATCTAACAGATATCGAGTTAAGTTCATCTCAATTTTCGTTAGTACTTATGTTTCAAGATCCTCTATTTTCGATTATCTGATAAATTACTTAGTTTAACATGAATCCTTCGATACGTTTGCCTCTCATGCTCAATTACTTAAGGTAAAATCTCGAATGTAATGAGCCTATATAGGCTCATTGCATACATTACTCCAACAAAAGAACCTGTCAAAATATCAGGTCAAAACATATAATACGACAAGTCAAAATCCAACCAAAGCTCAAGAGAGATTTGGTTATGTGGCGAGACTTGATTTATGATCTATTAGTTGAACCAACCAATATTGGTCCATGCAAATTTTAAGTAAGTTATGACTTTCATTTTTCCACCTTGTGAAACTTCACTAGTGGAATCTGAAACTCCAATAGTCGATATAATCGTAAAACTATACGATTCATCAAAAAAGGACATAACTACATAATAGTTAGTGTTTCTAATTACTTATTTTTCAAATATATGACAAGAAAAGTGACTATTCATAAACTTTACCCATTTTGCCCTTCCCTAATTTGACCCCACTCACCCATTTACCACATTCTTATTATTCACCTGTTTCCACTGCCTTCCCTTTATCATCGGCTTCGTCCTCATCTTCGTCCTCGTCCTTACTAATGTGTTTATTTAGATACTCAATTACTTTCGTTAACGTTTTACTATCGATATTTGGTAACGGAATTACACCCGTAGCACATCCATCTTCGATCATATTTTTAATCATTTCTGATTGAATAATTGCTGCTTCTTCAACTTCAAATTCTTTATCGTCGTTTGATTTTAATGTCACCATTTTCTTTGTGTCTTCGGATTCTGCCATCGATGAAAATTTGGAGATTTTTTTTTCAAAAATAAAAATAAAATAAATGAAATAGTGTTTTAGTTTATTTGTGTGTTTTTTTCAATTAGGGGTATTTATTGAGGTTAAAATGGTCCGATAAAAATGGATCAATGTTAAAATTTGGGATTGAAAATGTAACGAATTTCCCTAAAGACTAATTCTTTTTTGGTCTGAAAAATAAAATAAAAAATGATTTGTCATTTTTTCTAGTTTTTTTAGGGTCAAAATGGATCGTAAATAACGGATACAAGAGGTCTTTTTTTTCTTTCTATTTTCTATTTTTGTCTACATTAGGAAAGATATATATATATATATATTTATTTATTTATTTTTTACGACATTTCTCCGTTATCTACATTAAAAGGTAAGAGTAACTCTGAATTGAGATTTGCCTAGGAAAGTTTCATTTTAAGGGTAAACTCTTCTTAAGAAAGATAACATTATATTGGGTAGGGCTCGAAGCTAGAATGTGTATCGGTCAGTTTGGTTCGATTTTGAAGTTAAGTGGTTCAACTTATCGATTTATAGACATGACTATAACTATAGTCTACACTGTTATAGAATTATTAATCTAATGAAAAAATATATCCTAAAATATTGATCAAAGTCCATAATTTGATTTTCGTAATGTAAAATGTGACTAGTGAAATGAAGAAAGAAAATATATATTTCCACTCATGTTTATGTTATCTACCTTGGAGGGTATGACTAGTTTTGAATTGAGATTTGTCACGGAAAATTTCATGTTATGGGTAAACTTTTCTTAATAAAAATGACTTTATATCTTATAGGCTCGAGGCTAGGGATATATATCGATTGGTTTGGTTTTAAAGTGAAGCGATTTGACTTATCAATTATCGATTTATAGATATGTATGTTAAATAGTTATAAAATCATTAATCTAATAAAAAAGTATATTTTAAAATATTGATCAAAATTCATATAATTTAATTTTTATAAAATAAAATATGACACGTAAAAATGAACCGCGTATTTTCTACTTATGTTTATGTAACCACAAAAGTCTAAAGACCAAATTATGTCAAGCAGACCAAACGCGTCAGCCGTGACATTTTTCTAGTTTTGACCAAAAAAATAATAAGAAGAAGAAATGTAAGTCAAATGATCAATTTCTATAAATAAAATGAAGGAAATAAAATTTATTGAACAAAAGAATCTCATAATTTATAAAAATTATTAAAAGATTTCAATTCTTATAAATTTTATTGAATAATGAGCATATTCAAAATTAATATTATTTCTTAAATTTTTTATTTTATCTTAATGTGATAATTTATAATAAAATACTTGTATTACCACAAATTTTAAGTTGAAGTTATGTCATATCCTCTATATATTTTTATATAGGGTCATGTCCTCATGAATAAGCTGACGTTATGTTATATCCTGTCTAATTATCTTTCCCTAATTCTTTTCGACCTACATCAACCTCTACTTTTCCTAACTACTGCTATAACAAATCTCTCACACCTTTTTATTGAAACATTCACACACCTCCTTTTCATGTGCTAAAACATCTTAACATTGCTTTCCTCATCTTGTCCTCCACCACATCGGCCACACACACCTTACCCCTTATAACTTCTTTCCGTATCATGATATCTCTCATAGTAAGTCACTACAAGAAAAGACATATATTACCACAAAACTGATTGTAGCTAAATATAAAAATTTCCGTGGCTAAACACTTTAGCTACAATATTTTTTTCCGTAGCATTCGTAGCAAGATGTAGCGTGGCTAAAAGTTAGCTACAAACTTTACATGACCCATGGCTAAGAACTAATATCTATTGCTACATAATTTTGGAGTTGTAGCTATTTTGATACCAAAGTCCTGCCACAAAAAATATAGTTATAGCAAGTTATTTTATTCTCTTGCCACAATAAAAAAAGAGTTGTAGCTATTTTAATAGATTAGACACAAAAGTATTGTACTGTAGCAAAAATGTTTAATTTGTTTGCCATGCTAATTTAGATTTTATAGCTATTTCTATAGCTTAATTTTGTGGCAATAGAAGTCATATTTAATTATGAAGAATAATATTTGTAGCTATGACATAAAGTATTTGCCACGAAATTATTGTATTGTAGCTAAAAATAATACCTTTTAGCCATGAAATGTATAGAATTATAGCTAAACATATTCATTTGCTACGAAAAATAAACAATTATATACATGTTCTTATTAGGTGAAAATTGCAAATGAGAATTATATACATGTATATATGGCTGCATTCAATAATTTCATCTCTATTGAAGAATTTACACAAGCTTTATAAGTTACAAGAATTATATAATGTAGCTACAAATGCATTTTTGAGATTCCAAAACACTTCTCAAATTATATATAATTGCATTTTACAATTCTAAAAATAATCTTAATGTATAATTCGTTTATGACACCATCTTGTTCGAGTCCAAAGCAACATAATCTTCCCCTATCTCTTCTTCCACGATCTTCAACAACCTTAGCTTGATTAACATCTCCATCTTAGAATGTCACTCATATGCTTTAATTACAATAAATTACCTGTCAATACTGATAAAAGTATTTTAGCACCAAAATCAAGACTAACTGATTATATATATATATACGAACGTATGTACTCATATAATTTCAAGGAGAAAATAAACTAAAAAAATCAACACAATAGAACAAGAAAAAAATGTGAAGCAACAAAAGAGGAGTAAACAAACCTAGAATTCTTTGAAATTTCTTAGAAGAATCTTCATCCCAATATTTTGACGTCGCTTTGTTATTGTAATCGATAACTTATGGCTCCTCCCAAGATTAATCAACCTTTAAAATATTCAAAATCACTCATAACACAAAGTATTTGTAAAATTGCTGCAATAAACCTAAATCCAAAAAATTCAAATCAAATAAGTGTAAGAAAAATTCTAAAATCCTAAAATATAAAGAGACGAACATACCTTGAATAAAACCTTCAAAAAAAATAAAAGTTAATCAGCAAAACATTAAATAATTTTTTTTTATTAAACAAGATAGTGAGATAAGGAAGGGGGAGGGGATGATAGGAAAGGAATGGGGAAAAGGGAAAAAGGATCTGGGTTTTAATTCGGGGAAGGTAAGTTATCTAATTTAAATTTAAATATTTTGGGGGGAATATTGTGTTTTTTCATTTTTAATGTTTTGGGGGAGAAATTTTGGAGTTTTGATGTAAATGGGGAAGGGAATTTGCGGCCAATTGGCCTATGTTTCAATTGCTTATTTTTATTTCTTTTTATGTGCAAATCATTTGTAAGTTGTAACTAAGAAACACAACAAAGAAATAACCTAATAATAATTAAAAATAAAAAACACCTAATAATAATAGTCATTTGTAACTAATAAACACACAATTTTTTTTTACCATATATATATATATATATATAAAATTTACTTTAAGCTAAAGAAATTTAAGTAAATATAATGACCTATTTATTAAATTTTACAAATAGGCTTACAAAATTAAATAGGTTTGGACCATTAACACCTCTAAGTATACAAGATCGATAAAGATATTATTCCGATGAAACAAGTTTGAGTCAAATAATAACTTTGGAAGCATTTAATTAAGATGAAGCTTCAATAAGCCTCAATAAAGCTATTTTTAAGTTTGACAAAATTAGTTAATCAAAATTATTTAGATTTTAAACATCTTTTTATTGAAATTATTTTTAAATTTATAAATGTCTATAAAATTGAATTGAATCGAACGGTTAACACCTGCATATACATTACATATATAAAGATAATATAAACATATTATTCTGATGAAACAAGTTTGAGTCAAATGACAATTTTGGAAGCACTTGATCAAAATAAAGTTTTAGTGATACTTGGTGAAATCATATTTAAGTTTGATATAACTAGTAAATCAAAATTAATTATGTACAATCACCTATTTTTATTGAAACTGTAGTTGAAATTTACAAATTGGTTTGTAAATTGGATCGAATGATTATCACATTCAATTACACTATATCAATAATAAAGATATATTCTAATGAAATAAGTTTACGTCAACTACCAAGTTTAGAAGCATTTGATCAAGATGAAGTTTCAATAAAGTTATGATTAAGTTCAATATAATTAGTTGGTCAATTTTGATTTTATATAGTCACCTATTTATTTATATTATATTTGAAATTTACAAATAGACCTGTAAAATTGAATCGAATCAAATGATTAACAAATCTAATTACACTAGACCGATAAAGATATTATAATGAGGAAACAAGTTTGAATCAAATAACAATCTAGAAGTACTTGATCAAGATTTTTAAGCTTGGTATAATTAGTTAATCAAAATGAATTAGATATAATCATCTATTTATTGAAATTATAATCGAAATGTATAAGTAGCATGAATCACATCAAACAATTAACACCTCTAATTACACTAGATAAGTATAGCTACGTACAACAACATTCAACTCGTGGTAAAACAATAATTATTCGCTAAGAAATTTTATCACAACAATAAATTTGTGGCTCTATTATTTCGTTAGGATAAATAATTATAGTTATTAACTCAACTATTGCCACAATTATTTTAGTACTCCGCACAAAAATATTTATTTAACTATAATATTTTATTTTTAATAGACTTTATGTGGCTAAAACGTTACTATATATTGCTATAATAAATTTTAACACGTGGCAAAAAATAATAATAAGCTACGAATTTTTACCGTAGAAAAATATCTATGGCTATATCATTTAACTATTACCACGATTTTTTGTAACTTGAAGCTAAAATGGTTATTTAGCTACAATATTTTGTTTTAAATATTTCATTGTGGCTAAAAGGTTTATACTACTACAATAAATTTCAACTCGTGACAATAACTAATAAGTAGCTATGAAATTTTGTTATAGCAAAAAATTGTGGCCGTATCAATTATCTATTGCCACGATATTTTAATAACTTGAAGCAAAAATAATTATTCAGCTACAATATTTTGTTTCAAGCAGTTTATTGTAGCTAAAAGGTTACTATTGCTACAATAACTTTTATAACGTTGCAAAAATTTATGATCAGCTACAAACTTTTATCGTAGCAATAAAGTTGTAGCTGTTTAGGAAATTATTGCCACAATTATTGGAAATTGTAGCAAAAATAAGGAATTAGCTTTGTCGGTTAAATTTTTGTGGCTAAGATTTTTTAC
>JAJOOF010007508.1:0-12776 GCA_029582545.1 Solanum lignicaule | reverse complement strand
TGGAGGTTAAAATCTGAATTTGGGGAGAAAAAGGTTTCTTTTAGTATCTTCTTTTAATATGATTGGATCAAGATAGTGAGTGGATGAATAAGCAGAAACCACCGTTTTAGTTGAACCCATGAAAAAGTAAAAAATCAAAATATTGCAAGGATAGCAAGTTAATTCATAAAGAAGAGAAAACAAATAAAATTAACTTAACTTATGTAAAGAATACTGTTTGGGAAAACAAATTATTAGCATTCTCTAGAAAATCATACCAAAAATTGCAGAAAAAATTATCTTTAACTATTAGTTCCAACTTCCGAATATATGAAATTAAATATCACCTCATCATCTTCACATTTGCTAATCTTTTTAACCATGTTTGCAACCTAGTGTGCTTAGAGAATATGATTGCCACAATTTGTTCACCAACCCCTTGTGTGATACCTCAAATTCCATTGAACTTCAAACTTACTCAACGACTACAAATCATACTTGAGGTTTTTTAAGAAGAGGAGTAGAAAACTTAGAAAAATCATAGTTTAAAAATAAGATAAAATCTCTCTATTTATAGCCAACAATAGTAGTATGAACATGTGCTTATTGTGCGTTATCGAAAAAGTCACAACCCTACAGGAAAGTCACAACTCATCGGAAAAGTCACAACCTTTTGGAAAAGTCACAATCTTTCAATGTGAAAAGGTGTCTGCTTTAATATAATATAAATAAATAAAAATAGAAAATATAGAAGATATACTAATTGGTATTTTAAATTGGAGGTATTATAGTAATTTAACATTCAAGTTAGGAAGTTCATGCTTTTAAGGTAGTATATAGTATATATATAGTTGCATGACAAAATTAAATACCTTTTAAGATTTTAAGGAAAATTTAAGTCAATTCAAATTATTATTGAGTATTCTCTGGATGCAAAAACACTACATTTCATTTTATTTTTCTTGAACCCGATCACAGGAAGGAAACAAAGAAAATATAAAATTTGATAATGTTATAGAAAGAATAAAGTAATAGCTATGTCTTATCATTTCCTCTTTGATTATCGTCTTAAAAGCAAAAAAAAATTGCTCTTGTAATATTGTAAAGTTACACTACAATATCATGAGTTTGACTTCAATATCTTCACTCTAACTGATTCTTTACTGCTTTGTCGATTAGATTTTAAATTATCAATTATAAAACTATAGAGGATCAATCTTTCCTAATGGGGAGTAATTTTGAAGGAAAAAGTAATAACAAACAAAATAAGCCAACTTATATCATAATAGAAGACATAAATGTTAGACATAGAAGGGGTAAATTTGTCCATTTCAGATTATAAACCAGTTTTGTTACACTTATTATAAAGAAAGGGAGGTATATGTAATATTTGATACCGCAAGGGAGGGATGTGTTATAAGCCAACACCTCAAGGGAGGCCACTGAAATTATCCCTAAAAAACAAAAAACAAATAGAAAAGAAGATACTTACAGATATCTTAATAAATCTACAGAATGACCTATATCCTCTAAACTTACTCTTTTACACCAAAAGTCAAAAAATATTATACAATTCCATTTTAACATTCTGAATGGAATTGGATCTATCTTCAAAACACCTCCCATTTTTCTCTCTCCAAACTGTCCACTAGATGCATTGTGGTATGATCCTCTACCATTTCTTTTGACTTTTGCTGCCTCCTCTTTTCATCCAGCAGCTAAGCAAATCTATAATATGCTCAGTCATAGTCCAATTTGTCTTTGTTATGTTGAGAAATAGAGACCAAAGTTGTGCTGTAAAAGTGCAGTGTAAAAACAGATGACTATTTGTTTCATCTGTCTCATGGTGTAATAAGCACCTGGAGACTATGATGGCCCCCTTTTCCTTCAAAACTTCATGTGTCAGGCATGCTCTTTTAACCACCAACCAAGTAAAACATTTTACCTTGGTTGGAGCTGAACTCTTCCATAAGTTTCTCCATAATTTTGGTTGCCCTTTATACTGTACCCTTCCTTTCATTTTATAAACCCTTTTAACAGAGAATTGCCCATCAATATTGTGTTTCCATCTTAATGTATCTGGTTCAGCAGTAGAACCACCGAAATCATCAATCCTACTTAGCAGATTACTATCAATCTCCCGGTCATTGCCCCCAAGGCCTAGCTCGAGTGGACAACGGTGGAGGATTTGTGGCTTAGGTTGCAGGTTCAAGCCCCACACCATGCAAAGCAAATCCCAGTATTTAAGTGGAGAAGGGTAGAGGGGCGGGCCCATTATCCACCGAGTTTAGAAGGTTGTGATTGGTCCAAAGGGCGGGTCACAGACCGATTTCTCGGTTATCAAAATAAAAAAAACAAAAATCTCCCAGTCATTAACAGTCTCCTGAAGGATAAGCCCCTGTGCACTCCAGGTATCATAAATATTAAATGGTACCATCTGGTTTGTTGCTTAGAATAAATAGGTAATCTCCATTAATGGACTTTGCTCCTTCCAAAATTTCTCTTTTTTCCATCTCCAACTTTCTTCTGCAAGTTCCTTTCCATATTGGGCCATAGAGCACTAATGGTCTTCTAGACTCCAACCCCATAAGTATTAGTGCTCACATTGGTACACCATCGGTTGAGTTCACCAAACTTGTATCTAATCACCTCCTTCTATAATGCATGTTCCTCCCTATTGTATCTCCAAAGCTATTTCATCAATAAATTATTGTTCTATTCTCTCAGAATTCGGATGCCCAAACCAGCTTGCTCTCTACTGTGCATTGTTGTCTGTCAATTGATGTAGTTTGTAGCCTTTCCCTCTTTACACCCATGCCACAAGAAATCCTTCCTAAGTTTGTCCAGTGTTTTCATAACTTCGGAAGGTAGGAGAAATGAAGACATTAAATATGTATGAAGTGCATCAAGTACAGAGTTGATAAGGATGACCCTCCCTCTCAGTGATATGTATTGTACCTTCCACCTAGCCAGCCTCTTTTCTATTTTCTGTGAAATTCCATCCCAAATTTCCCTTGTTTTGTGTTCACTGCCCAGAGGCATACCAAGGTATGTAGTAGACATATTTTCAAATTTGAAAATGATTGCAAGATTTTGGATGTTTGGCACCTCCTTTATCCCATAAAGTGGTTTTTCCCCAGTTAACTTTCAAACCAAAAGAAGCTTAAAAAATAGTCAAAATCATTTTGATGTAACCTATTTGTTCAACCTTTGGCTCACAAAAGATCACTGTGTCATTTGCATATTGTAGGTGACATACCTCCATTTTTTTGCCCCCAGTAATCTCCTATCTCAAACCCTTTAATCCATCATTATGTAATGCTATACTCATCATGCCATCAAATCTCTCCATTGCTAGAATAAACAGGAAAGGACGCATAGGGTAACCTTGTCTCAGCCCCCTTGCAGCACCAAAAAATCCTACAGGTTCACCATTCACTAGAACAGAAAACCTGGAAAATTTAACGCAAAAATCAATCCATTTCTCACCAAAGCCCATTTGTTTGAGAGTATTCAACATGAATCTCCAATCGACATGATCATAAGCTTTTTCTATGCCCAGCTTACACGTGGCACCTGTTTCTACCCCTTTAAGTCTTGAGTCCACATACTCACTAGAAATTAGGGTTGCATCCATGATCTGTCTTCCTTATATAAATGTCATCTGATACTTGTTAACTAAATTGTTAACCACCTTCTTGAGTCTTTCAGCCCGTATCTTTGCCACAATCTTGTACATTCCACCTGTTAGACTTGTATGTTTGAAATCTTTCAACTCTCCAACTTTCTTTCGCAAGGCTATGAATGTTGCATTTTTGAAATTTAAACTCTGAAGGTAATATTTTTAAAAGTCACGTGGCATTTTTGAAATTTAAAAACCAGTTTTAGAATTTGTTTTTTAATTCGGTAAATATGGGTCTGTTAACAAAAAGGGTTAATATGCACCTTTTGTTAGGCGACAGGGGTATATATGCACCACTTTTTTAATGAGGGGTATGTCTGCTCTAAATCGCAAGTTAAGAGTACATTTGCCCCTTTTCTCATTTATAGTAGGTTTTCTTTCTTTACAAAACATACAAATCATACAAAGTGTTCTTAAATTAATTTGAAATTTTCTATTTGTTTGTTCTCGTGAGCTAATCATACTACTTTTCAGTAAAGAAAACATCGACAACTAGTCTTTGAGGCTTATCAAACACCAGCAAGTTTTTGATAATATGTACTTGTTATAATTGTATTTTTCTTGTATGATGTTTTCTTTGTATCGGTTTGCCTCGTAAGGAATAAACTTATCGTATTATCTTGATAAAAAGTGTAACGGTGATGTATTCTAGTGCATAAACAACATAAAAACATTATATTATTTCCAGATGTAAGATTAGATACTGCTGGAAGATACAAAGTTACCTGTTTCGAAATAAATAAATTAAATTACTCAAAAAAAAGAAGATACCTCTGGAAGACTGGAAATAGAGCTGGAAGAGAAGAGGGGGCAACCGCAGTAAAGGAGTCATTGACAAATGTTTGAAGAGAGTAGGAGTTTAAGTTAAGAGTGAGAGGCTAGAGAATAAGTATAACAGGTCATTTCATTTCTAAGCTCTATTTTTCATAATAGAACACAAGCGAAATTGCAATAAGACTCTTAAAACAATGTGCATGTTAAATGCTTGACTATGTATAACTCTCTTTTGGTGTATGGCTTGTAAATACTTTTGACAGCACCTTATTGGTGCTATGTATTACTATTTTTCAAGAAAATATTATGAGGTTGGTAATTTGAGAATTCTGTAATGGAGTTTAGTTATGAAACTATGGACTAAGTTTATCGTCTTATATTGGTTTTTGTGCAGTTTTTGATGAAAACATTATCCACGAATACACATTTCATTGTGTTATCTGGTCTAAGTGCTATATCTTAAATTGGTTATTTTAGTTTTTGGTGAAAACCTTGTCCAAGAACACACACTTGCCTATATTTGCTGTTATGCTGAACAATACAGAAGGTTACTTACTGTATTTGTAATGAAGAAATTTGTCAATTATCTTGTCTGTGTTTCTTCTTTTATTTCTTATAAAGGTTACAATATATTCATCAAAACAAAGATTGTGCTGGAAGCCATATTTACTTGGTACCTAATTACACCTGTCTAATATTCTTCTTACACAGACTCTATAAACTACTTGTCTCTGTTTCTTATCATTATATCTCTATAATAGTCAGTGTTGCTTTATACATACATAAATATATGTTACAGTGCATTATTCTGCCAGAATTCATCTGTATACTAACTAGTTTTATGTTTTTGGTGCAGTATTTCTTGTATCAGATCCTCCGTGGGTTGAAATACATACATTCTGCAAATGTTTTGCATAGGGACTTGAAGCCTAGCAATCTCCTCTTGAATGCCAATTGTGATTTAAAGATATGTGATTTTGGGCTAGCTCGTGTCACTTCTGAAACTGACTTTATGACCGAATATGTTGTGACAAGATGGTACCGACCTCCGGAGCTGTTGTTAAATTCTTCTGACTATACTGCAGCTATTGATGTCTGGTCAGTTGGTTGCATTTTCATGGAACTGATGGACAGAAAGCCTCTGTTTCCTGGTAGAGATCATGTACACCAGCTACGTCTGCTTATGGAGGTATCTTTTTTGTCAAAATTTATCATCAAACTGTATCCAGTCGTCCCCTCAAAAGATTTACTTTTAAATGTTTCGTATACCTCTTTGCCTTTTTCCTGTCACCTTTGCAGTGTTTATGGTTAGTTGTCAGTTACGTGCAAATCTAGCTAGAAACAGAGAAATATCATGTTGTAGATCTAGGAAAGCAGGAGTGAACAAGCATTTATATTTTGAACAGCCTGCTCATCTATAGCATTAAGATTAAGGAGCAATCAGATGTGTTAATTTTCATCGAAGAGTGGATATGAATATTTTTCTTCGAAGAATGGATATAGATACATTGAGTGTTTTCTCCAAATGTGGACCACGATGCAATGAATTAACCTTGCTACCCTCTTTCCCCTCTCCATATATTGACCGAATGATTTGTTTTTTGGATTAATCATCATTTTTAAATTTTTTGATTTATCCACCTGACTGCAATGTCCCAGAGCACTCTCTAATACTAGCTTCACATTATTGTTTGTGTTTATTTATTTTAATGTGGGAAGTGGGAACTATTTGCAGTTGATTAGCTCCTTCTGAGGCCAAAATGGAGTTGCTGAATGATGAGACCTCTCCAATTATTGAGAACATGATTCGACTCCTAGATTAAGCATTCAGTATTTATATTATTAATTTCATAATCCTTGCTGCAATGACCGAGAATCACTCTTATATTTAAGATCAGATGTGATTATTCATACTTAAGTTATTTCTTATGAGGGAATTCCTTGCAGTTGATTGGCACCCCGTCTGAGGCTGAAATGGAGTTTTTGAATGAGAATGCAAAGCGGTACATCAGACAACTTCCTCTTTACCGTCGACAATCATTTGTCGAAAAATTTCCACATGTAAACCCTGCTGCTATTGATCTTGTTGAGAAAATGTTGACATTTGATCCCAGAAGGAGACTTACTGGTGAGGAACCCCTGAAATGCTTCTTTGCTAGCTGCGCTATTCATTTATCTATCTGTGTTAAATTTTTCCCTTATGCATAGAAGAATACTTGTGCGTACGTTTGCTAGTATGTATTTTTTCATGAACTGGAACTGCTAGTATCTATAATTTATCTAGTTGTCAGACCAATGAAGTTTCTACAGATGATAATTGTGGGAGATTACACCCAGAACCGTATCTACTTATCTGGATATAGTGGTGGCATTTCTACCTTCTCATAATTTTACTCGATGGATAACAATAATCCTCTAACAATCCTCTGATCACATTTTTTTTTTTTTTTGATAACCGAGAAATCCGTCTGTGACCCGCCCTTTGGACCAATCACAGCCTTCTAAACTCGGTGGATAATGGGCCCGCCCCTCTACCCTTCTCCACTTAAATACCGGGCTTCGCTTCACATCCTCTGATCACATTTCATGCCATTTATTATTGTAAATTGTGTTTATCTTGTTGTTGAAGCTAGGGGTCAAAACTACCTTCATTCGTTTTTAATTAAATTTTTTACCTTGAGAAAAAGGAAAGAGTACAGATTTTACTCCATTCGAAGTTCTTATTTTTCTGCCTTTTGACAAGGGATTAATTAAGGTATCTATTTTTTCAAGTACTCGGTTTAGATACCTATTGTAGCCCCTTGCTATGTAGTGGTGAAAATTTACTTTTTTGGAGGAAGTACATGAAGTTTATATGGCCCCATTGGAGGCCTATGGAAAATAATAGGCCTATTATGACTTATTATTGATGTTAATTAGATCGGAAATCTGCTTAGTTAGAGTGGATGGAACAAAAGTAATTCTGTGGAATAAGAGTGAATTTGTTTCTGGGAATTGGTTGCCTATAATCTATATTAGCATGATTATCTGTTCAAGCTCCATCACAGGAAACACCAATACTTAATGATATCTGCAGATGGGTAAACATCACACGGGATCAATGTATACAAAATGAATGACTTTCACTTTTTGTTTGAACTTCCAACAAGAAAGGCTGCTGAACATACTCTCAGAGGCGAATGGCGATGGAAGAAATTTAAGTTGACCTTAGACTGGTGGGTTCCTACTGTTTGGTGCTGGCCACAAGAGGTGTCAAGGAACCACACTTAAAAATCTTGATCTCGGAAGATTCTCAAAGAAATTGGTGATTCCTATGGAGGATGGATTGAGACAGAGAAAGAAACCACACTTAAAAATCATTTACCCTGGACCGTATCAAAGTAAAGGGATATGGATCAGAAATCCCAAAAGACATGGAGGTGGAAAGTAATGGCTTCATCTATAATATTCCGTTATGATGCCAAATTCCGGCTACCATGAGGTCCAAAGTTCCAATTGGAGAAGAAGCTATGACAGTACCGATGGGTAATAGGGCTATCATGCCCTATAAAGAAGAGAGTGATGTGACTGTTTTGATATTGGAGGTCTTGGAATGTGTGGGCTCATCAAAGGAAGGGGGAATTTATAATTTGGGGCACGTGAGACTGTAGAAACACGTGGGAGTAGAGTTCTTAAAAACCAGAGGCTGGTTTTATCAATCCCAAGAACTGATCTCAATATTTAACAGAGGACCCTTTTGATGTCGAAACACAAGCAATAATTTCTCAGGAAAATAATGCTCTCTTCCTAAACACCCAGGCTGATACCATCGATGCTGCTGATATACAGAAGCAGATTATTGAGAGGTAACAATCATGGGAGCCAAGATTTCTGCAAGAAAAAGAACAATTCATGAAGGTTGAAGACGAGGTTGAAGCCTGTCAATTCCGAAGGGTTCAAGCGGCAGTAGACATGCAATTAATTGAAATAACTGGGGCGAACCTTGTGTAGTGGAGGATGCAGAACTTATTGAAGTCCATTCCCCCAGTGTCGAAGGGGAAGTGACTCTATGGTGCACAGGAACATCATAAAATTGAGCAATCTGTTTGGTGTAGATTTTCAAAGATGCGAAAAGGAGGGTTTAGCTCTTTTCATGACATGAAAATAGCTAGCAGAAGAAGGAACAACACAAACCCTCAGGGGTTGGCCTGCTGGCAATTGACTTGAGCCTTGGGGTTTGCTCCCTTTCAAGGTCTCAAGTTCGAAACCCACTGGGTGCAAACAATTTCTGAGGGCCATCGGGCTGGGTAAAACCTGAATTAACCGTGGTGCACTTGCGGGAAACTCCTTGCCGAGGGCCTGTGCACCCCCGGGATTAGTCGGGGCTCAAAGAGACTCGGACACCCGGTGCAAATCAAAAAAAAAAAAAGGAACAACAAGCCAGAACCAATCCCGGAGATTTGTAAGACACCAAAATAGAAAGGCCTAAATGAACTTGAAGGTCTGATCGTTGATATAAAACTCAAAAGTCAGTGGGAACAGAACTAGGAGGATTTTGATGTCAGAGGATGAACCATGAAGATAAATATTAGGCAGAATACATAAACAGGCCTCTGAACTTGTTGAGTTTTTCCTTTCAGGCACCTCAACTACGTCATTTTCCAATTGAACCCGTGAACCATGTATAATATGTAACTTTCAGATCATAGTCCAATTTCTCTGAGATGTGGAACTGGAACTTCCAAATTCATTCTTCAAATTTGAAGACAATCTTGGGGCAGAGCATTTTAAGGCACGTATTCCCTGATCTACACACCTTGAGCCAACAAGAAAAGGCTACTATTGATGAAGTATGGACTGCACAAGGTTGGAATCTCAGTTCCAGTAGACTTTTGAATGATTGAGAGATTGCACGTTTCGCTGAATTCCAGAACTCAATCCAGCAGTTCACAGGGGTAAACCAGGATCAAGATAGGCTATGGTGGTTAGTCCACGTCTCTGGAAATTTTTCTGTTAAATCATCCTTTCAAATGCTGAACCACATTGACAACAAAAATGAGTTGTGGCCTTCAAAAAATTTATGGAAAATCAATATCCCATCATAGTATCATGTTTTCTGTTTGGTTATAAAGGAGACTTGTTTGACCCAGGAAAATCTGAGAGGAGGGGTATACAACTCTGCTCTATTTGTCATTTATGTGGGCAACATGTAGAATCAAACACAACCCACCTGTTCACTGAGGTTAGCCCAGGATCAAGATAGCCTATGGTGGTTAGGGCACAACTCTGGCAACTTTTCTTTCAATTCATCCTATCAGGTGCTGAACCACATTGACAACCAAATTGAGGTGTGGCCCTCCGCCTTTGAAACATATAATAGAAGGTCAAGAGCCCATACAAAGTATCATGCTTTGTGTGGTTGGTTACCAAAGACGCTTGCTTGACCCAGGAAAACTTGTAGAGGAGGGTTAGTCACCTTTACCTTAAAAAAAAAAGGTGTAGAGGACGGTTATACAACTCTGCTCTATGCGTGAAAAATGTAGAATCAAATGGTCTTTTCCTACACTGCTAAGTGACAACACAATTATGGAACATCTTTTTGGCTATGTCAGACTGTTGCTCGGACTCTTCAAAAATGTCATCGGGTGCGTGTTGGATCCTTAAAAAGTAGTGCATTTTTGGAGGATCCAACATGGGTGCGGCAACATTTTTGGAGAGTCCGAGCAACTCAAATGTCAGATATGAGTTGGGTAATGCCAAGAAATGCCTTGGACCTACTGTCAAGCTGGAGGGCAGGATCACCTGATCAGCAAAGAACATGGAGCATAGTCCCAAGCTGCACTTGGTGGACTATATGGAGTGAGGAACTTGAGATGCTTTGAAGCAAAGAACAACTCTATTCAGAAAATAAAACTGAATTGAATTTTTCTATTCCATTTCTGGTGTAAACAAGAATACTCAAATGACAGTGTCTACTAGAAGTCCTAGAGTCTCGGTAATGAAGGAGATAGTTTTTGCTTAGGTTATATTTCTTTGGTCCTATAAACGATATTGAAATTGTTACCATCTCAAAAAAAATTTGCATGATCAGTACAAAGATGTGTGGAGATTAAGTATAAGTTGATGGAACAAATTTTTTCTGTCATAACTGAGATGGAGGTAAGTTTTTGTCGTCTCGTAACCATAATATAAGTAATTTTTCTAGTTTATAATATCATTTGTACGATACAACCACTGCTCTTTAGGAAGCCATAGCATTTCTGCACAAAGTATCTAGGTGTGAGAAATTGCAACTGCTATTTTGTTCAGGATAATAGCTCAAATATGCCATGGAATTATCAAAAAAGACCTTTCCATGACACTCGTTAATAGTTGGGCATAAAAATCCCCCGTCGCGACATTTGGCATGTTCATGGCACTAACCACTAACAACCCTCACATTTGGTTTCCCAACCCAAATTTCTTTTTACCCAAACTCCTAATCTGTTCTCCTCATTCAAACTGACCCAAATCCCAATGTCTTCAAAATCCCCAAGAAGCTCAAGAACAAGTTGTTTTTGAACTTTTCTCAATAAAAAATTTCCATCTTCAAATCTTATCTCATTCGAACTCGAGGTCTTTGGTTTTTTCCCATTTCTATTTGTAGAAGAATGGAAACTTAAGGATGCCAACCTGGTGAAATTGGTTGTTTCATCTTCCTTATAATTGGCATAAATCTTCAAAACCCTGCCCTCTTTTTAATTTTGACAGTCGTCAGGTTTCCCTATTTTTTAATTTTGATAGTCGTCAAGCAAAAACAATTCAATGCATCCATGTTTTTCCCTTCTCCCTACTTCTGGTTAACTGATTTAGTCTTCGGAGATTTAGCTGAGTTAAAACACTCAGCTTCAAAAGAAGATGAAAATGCACCACAACTTGAATCTGAACAACTGAAAACAAAGGATCATTATCCATTTTTGGAAGTGATGAAATTGGCTGTTTCATCTTCTTCAAATTGGCATGACTTGTTCAAATAAGGGAATTGGGGGGAAGGGAATGGGTTGCAATAGATTGAATGAGTTAGGTGATGTGGGTGATAATGTGGATGTGGGGCTGGTTAAAAAATAAAAGGGAATGGGTTAAAAGATGCAACGAGTTAGGTGTGTTGGTGGTTTAACTGGAGGGCATGTGGAAAATTAAGTATTTTAAAATCAAGAATTTGGCTGATAAGACCAGATGTGAGGGCTGTTGGTGGTTAGTGGCATGAACATGCCAAATATGTCACAGGGGGGCACTTTTATGCCCAACTATTAACGAGTGGCAGACCATTTCTTATAGTTTGATGGCAATTTTGGGCTTTTTGTTAATCATATGATTAGATCCTTGTAGGTAGGAACGAAAAGAAAAACTGATCTATAGCCAAAAATGAATTATTTTCTCTAAAATTAGAAACTAGTATGTCTGATAATTGTCATATGTATGTGGGGTTTATTGATAACATGCTTGTTTTGTGAATAAATGTTTGTCCTACCTAGGGTATTGAAAAATATGCTGTTCAATAGGAACTAGGCTTTTTCTGTTTGTAGTGTGTACCTTTATCTTGTCTCAATTCATTACGCCCACCTCTTTATTTTATTAGTAACTCTATTGCCACATCTTCATTAACAATAACTTAGTTTTATACTCTTTCGACCGTGAGTTATTGAAACTGAATGGCCACTGATTCATGGGTTGGACAAAAATCAGCCAAGGAAAGGCCAGCTCTCAATTCATTACGCCCACCTCTTTATTTTATTAGTAACTCTATGGCCACATCTTCATTAACAATAACTTAGTTTTATACTCTTTCGACCGTGAGTTATTGAAACTGAATGGCCACTGATTCATGGGTTGGACAAAAATCAGCCAAGGAAAGGCCAGCTCTCAATTCATTACGCCCACCTCTTTATTTTATTAGTAACTCTATGGCCACATCTTCATTAACAATAACTTAGTTTTATACTCTTTCGACCGTGAGTTATTGAAACTGAATGGCCACTGATTCATGGGTTGGACAAAAATCAGCCAAGGAAAGGCCAGCTCTCAATTCATTACGCCCACCTCTTTATTTTATTAGTAACTCTATGGCCACATCTTCATTAACAATAACTTAGTTTTATACTCTTTCGACCGTGAGTTATTGAAACTGAATGGCCACTGATTCATGGGTTGGACAAAAATCAGCCAAGGAAAGGCCAGCTCTCAATTCATTACGCCCACCTCTTTATTTTATTAGTAACTCTATGGCCACATCTTCATTAACAATAACTTAGTTTTATACTCTTTCGACCGTGAGTTATTGAAACTGAATGGCCACTGATTCATGGGTTGGACAAAAATCAGC
>JAJOOF010007507.1:0-15866 GCA_029582545.1 Solanum lignicaule | reverse complement strand
AAAAAAAAAAAGTTTTCTTCATCACTTGCAGTTGCACATTTTCTTTTTGGTAAATCTCCAATTTGAAGGAGAAGGACATTCTTGGTTGTCTATGCTATGAAAAGTCATTCATAAGTTAAAATAAGCTGCAAAATTCATGCAGATTGTGAGCTGCACAATTTTTGGGGAAGATGTAATCTATGCTTGTTCTGTGAACACATGCATATTATGTTGTAGCTTGTTTCACTTTCACTATAGAAAGAAGTTGGTAGGACATTTTTGGACTTTTAGTTACATTAAAACGTCAAGGATATTATATAGTGCAAGTGAAAAAAAAGGATATTATATAGAAAGTCAGAGGTAAAACTTTGAAGGAGGAATCAGTACTCCTTATCAAAAAAAAAAAAAGAAAAAAAAAGGAAGAGGAACCAGTGCTGTTCAGCACTTTCCTTCTGTGTTGAATTGAGGGAATCAGTTTTCTTCTGATCTTTTATGAAACTTGTTTACCAATTATACATTTTACACAGTTTGTATGGGTTCTGAGTTGTTAGATGATCCTACCAAAGTCTTGCGGCAGTTATGACTAATGAACATGAGGATTCTGAAGTACTTAGGATGCAAGATCAGTAAAAGCCTCTGTTTAAAAATTGGAAAGGTTGGGAAGGATGTTATGGTCCCCGGTTATGGATCTAGTTATGGGACGCTGCAAGATAAAATCTGAAGTTTTCTTTTTTCTACCTATGGTGCTGGTTGTGATCTCTTGAGTTTGAAGTACTCAAAAAGTTGACTAATTCCCTGCTTATCATTTCACTAAATACAAATAACATTAAATACAACACTGGTGGATTAACCACCCATCTGAAAACAAGGAAGTAACTTCCTACTACAACTTAAATGAGAAAGTGGAGAAATAACCTCCTTACTGCAACAATTGCTACACAAAAATAGGAAAAACAAGTAACTAAAAAGCTGTAGTAATCTACTGCAAATAGAAATAAAAAATAAAAAACTTAATTTCCTTAAATCTTCCATGTGTAAAACATTGGTAGACTAAAAGGGTGCTAACATTACTCCCCTCTTCAAAGTGCGCTTTCCCTCAAGCGCTAAGTGTGGAAAATATTAGTAGTTTCCCCTTTTCTAACAAATTCTTCCTCATTGTATATAGAGTCAATCCAGAAAAACTTCTTGCACTGATGACCTCGAGTGAATGGTTCATCACAGTTGAAACAAAGTCCCTTAAGTCGCCTTTCCTCCATTTCAGATCTGGTCAGTTTCTTCACAAATCTGACATATTGTTGAGGTGAAAAATCTATTGTCTTTGATGTGCAAGCATCTAACAATTGCGAACAAATGAGTTGTTCCTTGCGCTCATAAAATCGGGATAAACTCATCGCCGTAGCCAAATCTGGAGGATTATGCAACTCAACCTCAATTGCTATATAATCAGTAAGACCGCTGATATAAAGTTCAATTTTTTGTGACTGTGAGTGTACCAGCCCGCGAAATTAACTGCTCAAATGTTTCTTGGTAATCTGCCACAGACCCGATCTGGCGTAGCTTAGCCAATTCTCCCAATTTTTTACTTCTGATTGGTGGCCCAAAACGAAGATTACAATGACATTTGAAGTCATCCCAAGACAGTTGAGGCAGTTCAGTCTCTAGTTGAAGAAACCAAAGTTGTGCATTGCCCTCCAAATGAAAAGAAGCAAGTCCAACCATTTCTTCTTCCCGAGTTTGTTGGTGTCGAAAAAGTGTTCACATCTGTTCAACCATCCCAAAGGGTCCTCTTGACCATTAAATCGTGGAAAATCCAACTTTGTATGTCGAGGAATGATGAAACTTCCTCCTACTTCTGATCCTGACCCTCTTGCCACTCTATTTTTACCCTTCCAACCACGATTCTGACTAATATGTTCAGTTGAATCAGAATCGACCTTCGAATTTGCTAAATCCTTTGTGAGTGCATCTAAGCGAGCATTTATTGCTTCCTGTCTCGCTATATTGGCTGTACGTTCTTCTTGAAACAAGTTCACTAATTGTGCCAGTTGATGTTGAATTTGATCTCCTATAACATCCGTCTTTGATACCAAGTTATTATGGTCCCCGGTTATGGATCTAGTTATGGGACGCGACGCTGCAAGATAAAATATGAAGTTTTCTGTTTTCTACCTATGGTGCTGGTTCGTTAATAGAGAACCTGCTATCTCTTGAGTTTGAAGTACTCAAAAACTTGACTAATTTTCTGCATATCATTTCACTAAATACAAATAACATTAAATACAACACTGGTGGATTAACCACCCATCTGAAAACAAGGAAGTAACTTCCTACTACAACTGAAATGAGAAAGTGGAGAAATAACCTCCTTACTGCAACAACTGCTACACAAAAATAGGAAAAACAAGTAACTAAAAAGCTGGAGTAATCTACTGCAAATCTTCCATGTGTAAAACATTGGTAGACTAAAAGTGGTGCTAACAAAGGATCAGTAGAAGTCTTAACAAACTTTGGGGATATTAAGGCTATTTTCATGGCAGGTTAAGTTAGATGGGATTGTGCATGTGTCATGGTGCTTCTGTCTCTATTTGGTCTAAGAGCACATTTGTTATGCATTGACTAGTCTCTGACTTACAAAGAAGTCTGAATTTAATTTCTTCCACTACTCATTAGAACAAAGGGATAACTGTTTTTTGTATTGATTTATGTGATACATGCAATAGAAAACAACGATAGATAATATCCTATCCCGGTTGATTACTTTATAAAAAGATATACCTATGATATTACCTTGAAAAGAGAAACAAAAATTTGGAAGAGAAGTGAAATCCTCTGAAGGTTATGGACTAACATTATGCTGAAATGAAATGTTGGCATTGCTGAAATTTTTCGATCCTTTAACCTTTATTTCTGATGCAAAAACTGTTCTTAGGGAATTCATACCTTTCTTCTTCTTCTTCTTCTTTTTTTCTCGAAAAGATGGAACATTTATGTCCTTCCAATATGTAATATATCTTGATTGGTTAGAGTCAACTTTACAATCTTTTATAAATATCTATTAGAAAAAAGAAACGAACCAAGGTGTTCTTTTTCATTTCAGTGATTTTTTTTGCTTTCAGCTAAAACATGCACCAAAGCTATACCAAAGAGTTTCTGGACCTGCTGTTGCTTCCAGGTTCAGTGCTGACAGGTATCATATCTGCAAGGAAGATTGTGAGTTCCTTTGGGTTCGCACAACTGATTTTTCCAACATAAAGTCTATCGGATGTTCATCCTCTCTTTGCTGGGAAACTGAAGACGGATGGTTAAGTTCAGATTTGCTTTCTAGTTTGCCATGTTGCAACAAGGATGTGATAGATCTAGATCTGGATAAAGTAGGAGATATTTATTCTGGTTCTGAATTTGTTCCCCTTGTGAGGATCCCATCAGATCTGAAGCTACCTTATGAAATCCTTTTCCAGCTTAATTCCCTTGTACAGACTCAAAAAATTAGTCTTGGTGCTGTTAATCCAGATCTCATCGAAGTTCTTAGCAAATTAGAATTGGACACTGCAATGATGATCCTTCAGAAAATGCATAAATTGCAGTCAACCTGTTTCGAGCCTTTGACATTCATCAAGACACGCATGCATGTTTTGGGTAAAAACAATAAGAACCAGCTTTCATCATCTTACAGCAGGTTAGTGAATCATAGCATGATGAGTGTTCACAGAGTCTTGGTAACACCATCAAAGATTTACTGCCTGGGTCCAGAGCTTGAAACCTCCAATTACATTGTGAAGAACTTTGCAGAACATGCTTCTGATTTCTTGAGAGTAACTTTTGTAGAGGAGGATTGGGGTAAACTTTTTCCTAATGCCGTTTCTATGAGTGTTGAACAAGGGATCTTTGCAAAGCCTTACAGAACTAAAATCTATCATCGGATTTTGTCTATCCTTCGAGAAGGAATTGTTATTGGAACTAAAAGATTCTTTTTCCTGGCATTCTCGGCCAGTCAGCTTCGCTCAAATTCAGTTTGGATGTTTGCTTCTAATGAATATGTCAAGGCAGAAGATATCAGAGAGTGGATGGGGTGCTTCAACAAGATTCGTAGTATCTCGAAATGCGCTGCAAGGATGGGTCAATTGTTTAGCACCTCTGTTCAAACAATGGAGGTTCAATTGCAGCATGTTGAGATTCTTCCAGATATTGAAGTGACCTCTGATGGTGTTAGTTATTGCTTCTCAGATGGTATTGGAAAGATTTCCCAAGCTTTTGCCAAACAAGTTGCTCAGAAATGTGGATTGAATCATACCCCATCAGCATTTCAAATAAGATATGGTGGTTATAAAGGTGTGATAGCTGTTGACCGCAATTCCTTTCGAAAGCTATCTCTTCGTGGCAGTATGCTCAAATTTGAATCAAAGAACAGGATGCTTAATATTACCAAGTGGAGTGATGCAATGCCTTGCTATCTGAATCGGGAGATTGTTATCCTTTTATCTACTTTGGGAGTTGAGGATAAAGCTTTAGAAGACCTGCTAGATAATCATCTTCGTCTTCTGGGCAAGATGTTGACCACTAATGAGGCAGCTTTAGATGTTTTGGAGAGCATGGGTGGTGGTGACGTAAAAAAAATCTTAATGAGGATGTTGCTCCAAGGATACGCACCCAATCGGGAGCCTTATCTCTCGATGATGCTTCAATCACATTTTGAGAATCAGATTTCAGACCTAAGAAGTAGGTGTCGTATATTCATTCCAAAAGGTCGAATTCTAGTAGGATGCCTAGATGAAACAGGTATATTGAAGTATGGCCAGGTTTATGTACGAATAACCATGACTAAGGCTGAGCTACAAAATGGTCAGCAAAATTTCTTCCAGAAGGTGGATGAAACAACTGCAGTAGTAAGAGGTAAGGTTGTAGTCACAAAAAATCCTTGTCTTCATCCTGGAGATGTAAGAGTACTTGAGGCTGTGTATGAGGTGACATTAGAGGAGAAGACCTTGGTGGATTGCATTATTTTTCCTCAGAATGGAGAAAGGTAGAGTTTAACTGTTACATATATATGATATTTGAGCAGAAAATATTCAGTACACGATATTCTGTGGAACTTTTCATATCCCAACTATTTTACTTAATTTGACTTGTCTACCATATACTGTTCTTTTCCTTGGTCTTCATGAAGACTGATAAAGAGGTTTTTTTGCAAAGTTTTGGATTCTTAAAACTAGGACATGACTGAAAGTAAGTGGTTAGTGCCAATAGGTTCTATTAATTGTTTTTCGATAAGTACTAATAGCCTACCCCTAGTCCCCTACTACCTTGGGATTGAGGTGTAGTACTTGTAATAGGTATTAAAAGTTCTAGTAATTGCACTAAATATAATATCTTCTTTCGCTAGAGGTTCATGTCTTAAGTAATTTAATCATGAAGTTTTAGCATGTGTGAGAGGTATGAAGAGAGAGTTGGCTTAGTCTTGCCTTCTTGGAGCAGAGATCTGCTTTCCACATTTTCCCTTTCTAAACTTATTATATATATATATTGTACTTCCACACCCCTCCTCCTCAACCCCTCAAAGGGAAAAAATAATAATAATAACAACTATAATAATAGATCAAAAAAGACTGTTCTCGAATCTAGAACTTCAAAACTTTCTTCGTACTGCTCAAAGGAAATTAAATGTTCTTTAGTACTCAAAAGTACTGACTTGTCATGTGCAGGCCTCATCCAAATGAATGCTCTGGTGGTGATCTTGATGGAGATCTTTATTTCATATGCTGGGATGAAAGTCTCATTCCTCATCAAACAGTGACACCCATGGACTACACTGGGAGAAGACCTCGTATAATGGATCATGAAGTCACTCTAGAGGTAGCTTGAGCTATTTCTTCCATGAATCAAGAATTTTTTTTTCTGAAAACCTCTTGTTTCTTTCCCTGATTTTTTGCAGGAAATTCAGAGATTTTTTGTTGATTACATGATTAGCGATACTCTAGGTGCAATCTCTACTGCACATTTGGTTCATGCAGATCGTGAACCAGATAAAGCTCTGAATTCAAAATGCCTCCAGTTAGCAACCCTTCATTCAATGGCTGTGGACTTTGCAAAAACTGGAGCTGCAGCTGAGATGCCCAGGTTTTTAAAACCAAGAGAGTTCCCCGATTTCATGGAGAGGTGGGACAAACCCATGTACATTTCTGAAGGGGTACTAGGGAAGCTTTATCGTGGTGTTATCAAGTCTTATATTCGTAGGAACTCAGATGACCTTTCTACTGATAGAGCTATCCAGGATGCTTATGATCATGACCTTCTGGTTGAAGGTTACGAGGCCTTCATTGAAACTGCTAAAACTCACAAAGAAATGTACTTGGATAGCATGAACAGCTTACTCAACTACTATGGAGCAGAGAAAGAGGTTGAGATACTGACAGGCAATTTGCGCCAGAAGTCTGTGTATCTGCAGCGGGACAACAGGAGGTACTTTGAACTAAAAGATCGAATCTTGGTTTCTGCCAAAAGCTTACACAAGGAGGTCAAAGGGTGGTTCTCTGGTTGCTGCACGGAGGATGATCATCAGAAATTGGCTTCAGCATGGTATCATGTTACTTATCATCCTAGTTACTGCCACGAAAGTGCTAATTGTCTGGGCTTTCCCTGGGTAGTTGGTGACATTTTGCTGAATATAAAATCGCATAATACCAGAAAAACCACCCCCTAGTGTTCAACCATGAAAGCAACTTTGTTGTTTGATCCTGCCTTATCCAAGAAAATGTGTAATCCATGTGCTTAATGTAAAACTTAAACTCTCTTGTCAGGAGTGCTATCCATGCAATCTGTTGTGGATCACTGTGAATAAAATCCTGATTCCTTACCTATTGCTTTGTAACCATGGCTGGTGTCTTCATACAAAATTAGTCTTAATTTCCTCAAGATATTCGAATACATCCGAGCTAGTGCATGGCCCCCTTTTTTCTTTCTTTCTAATACCAGTAATGTTCGGACCACATTTCTAATGGTTGTGTGAAAATAATTGAAGCTAGTGTTTGTCTTTTTCATTCATAACTGCAAAGAAGCAAATGTAAGTCCCCTATGTCACAGCCAAGTGGCCACCACTTACCCAGGTTCCAAAAATGATATCTTACCAGGAACTCCTTATCCTTATTTTCTTTGAATGAATTTGTCAGGATCTGACTACTTTAATTCAATTAAAAAGAATGGCATAATTTAATTTAGAAATCAAAATCTGGGTTGACAGCTTAGCAGAGTATAGAAAAAAAGTAAAGTAGAAAGGAGCAGAAAGGCAAAGGATTATCTCCACTTGTGTTCTTTTTCGTATGGATAAGGAGGTTTATCTCCACTTTACAAAATTGATAATTCCATAAACGGCGCTCTTTTTCTAATCCATTAAAGCTTTTATCTCCCAACAAAGCGAAAAGATCCAAATTTATCATTGTCTATTCCAAATCACTTGATATTTCTTGATTTCATTACACTTTTGTCCGTTCATACCATGTATAATTGGCAATTCAATGAACAACACTGTTTTCATCCATTAAATCTTTATCTTCAAACAAAAAAGGAATCTAAAAGATCTTAATATCTCATACTTTACGAAATTACTCAATTTTACTTCATTATATTTTTGGTCTATTCGTTATACTACACATCAACAAATCATCTATCGTAATGAAGCTCCAACATAGAATGAGTAGACCTCGTGTTGTTTGGTGTGAGGGATAAAAGTAAATAGGGATGGAATAAGAAAATAGTAATGGGATGAATTTTTTGTGTCTTGTTTGGTTGCCATGTTTAGGATAATTTATACCACAGTAATGTGATAAGTTATCCCAGAATAGTTAATCCCAGGATAATTAATCTTGAGATAGCTTGTTCCCAACCAAACGAAGGGGTAAGTTATCCCACCATGTATATGAGAGAGGTTTACATTATTTTATCATTATGGTAAAAATTGTGGAATAAACAATCCAATACCTCCAACCAAACGCAGTTACTCAATCTAAAAAAGTGCAGGGACAAATTTAACCATTTTCCCAACAACAAATAATAAAGTAGTCCACAAAACTAGCTTGTTCCTCCAATTAATCATCCTTTTATCATTCAATTTCTTTATTTATGCACAAATTGACCAACTCATTAGCCAATTGAAATGTATAAACTAATACTAAAATATACAGTACTAGTATATCAGTTGATTATACATTACGAAGAATGAAAAATAACCAGTCATGATGAGCTGTAGGCTCTGAGGATTCATCTCCATTCTCCACCACTGAACTCGTTGAGTGCTATTGGGATTTTGCAGCATTCAAAGGGCCAATCAGACGAAGTTAGGCCCATCCCTGCCCAAATCCAAGGACCCTCTAGCCGACGCCGGAATTGAAGCGTAGCGCGTCGAGAAATCTCGGAGCCCGTACTCATCCTCCTCTCCGTTATTATTACCTTCGTCGAAGTTTAACGCATAACTGATAGGATCGTACTGGAATTTCCCCTGCGCACCATTTTTATTCCGATTGAAACGCCGGATAAAAGTTTTCCATCTCGGTCCCGCTACAATCTCCGACCACTCTCGTAGCTTCATTAAAGCGTTAATCCCTTTAGCCCAAACAGAACCTTCTTTCACTTGTTCAGTCTGTTCCTTACGCCACCATTTCAAGCCGCCGCTTCCAGACGATGACGGAAAGCAAAAACAGCAACGCCGCTTCTGAAATAGCTTCTCCGACGTCTCCTCGGTTGGCTGGGTGTATGTGTGTGAGAATTCAGGTGCCTCCATAGCCAAATCGTTCCAATGTAGGAATATTATACAGCGGCAGAGAATTCAGGGTTTTTATATATAAACAAATCCACTTGCGAGACTTGTCCTATCTGTCCTTGGCAGAGCTGTAACTGTTAAGGAGTGACTGGCACCGGGATTACCGGTTTAAAATAATATAGGCGTACCGCTCACTTTGAGTACAGTTTTGGAGTTATATGACCGGCTCTCTGAATATTCTTTTTCTTTTTAAAGGGACTTCACTTGAGTACAGTATGGGTATATTGTACAGCTACGCTAAATGGCTGTCACAACTCAGCCATGGCTTTAGTTACAAAATTTGATAAATTCAATCTAATTATCACCCTCTTCTCTTCGTTTTAATTTATTTATTTTTACTAGTGTAACACAATAAAATTAAAAAATGTTCTTTATTTTTTAAAATTTCATGTTAAATCAATCAAATAAACAAATTGAAACGGACAAAGTATTAGTTATACTTGGTAAACTATAGGTTTAAATTTGATATTATAGTAGTTTTTATATGTATATTCATGTTCCACGTTAAAAATATTGATTTTTTTATCATGCCAAGTGGCAGCATCTGCACCTGGCTACGTGTAAGATTACGATTTGCTTTTCGTCTTCTTTTGTTTTTTTATTTTTCTGAAAAGAAAAAGTTGGTTGAATTCGTTCCATTGTTAAAATATCAATCCTGGCTTTTTGTACAAATATCCAGGCTTGTAATTGAAGATGGGTTGAGCCTGAGCGCCACAAAATATTCTGCTACGCGTCTCCAACGCATAATTAGCAGAGGCGTATCTAAGGGGGGTCACCGGGTTCACGTGAACCCATGGTCCCCTCCCGAGATCATATATAGTAGTGTTATATTTTTGGCCTTTATTAAAAAAAAATGAAATATAGATGTGTGAACCCACACTTGAAGTATCACATAATGCGATTATGACTGGGTGCACTTCTCTCCGCGAGGTTAGAAATTTGAATTTTACATTTATCTTGTTTTATTTTTCTTTCTAAAATTAGGTTACACTTCTCTGGTAACTGCTATATATATATATATATATAAGAATTAATTTTAGACCTATAATTTAAAAACTTTAACGATTTTCAGTAGTAAAATCCTAAATGTCGAACCGATCAAATTTATATCATAGATTAACATTTTTATAACAGTGCACCCATCATCTCAAAATCCTGGGTACGCCTCTGATAATTAGGCATCATGCACAATGAATCGTCAAGTGTATTTGCACAAACTTTTTGAGTGGATAATCGTCAAGTGTATTTGTAGAAACTTTTTGAGTGGATAATCGTCTTCTTCTAACTGAAGGGACCTATATTCTTGCTCATCGTTTTCTTACTTTTTTGTGAATCTTCCTCACTGGATTTTGATAGCCTTTAGAATGTAATTTTTTTTTAAAAAAAAGGTGACATCAATGACCGACCTTTTTAAAAATATATATATAATCAGATTCCTGACCAAATGAAGTCAAGGTTTGCTCAAGTTTACGATGACAAACAGATAAGATCAAAAAACAGAAGTGCCTAACTTTAATGCATAAAAACGTGTTGTTGATTTTATGAGATGGCTTTTCATCCTTAGCAAAGACAGAAAACCAAAACATGCAGAGAAATGTGAAATGGACATGCACTAAAGTATCAGGTGATGTCAAATTCCAATGGCATTAAAAAGCACGGACAAAGATGTCAATCTTTTAAACTTTATCAACTTGCAAATGAGATTTAGTTGCCAACTCAGGATTGATGCCAAAAGATGGCACCAGCCACCTATAGCAGCACATACTACCAACTTGTGGGTGTATAAAATTAACCATGAGTGAAGAAGTACTTCGAAGGCTTATAATAGTCAAAGATTCTTGCACATTTTGATACAACTTGAAAGTTTTTGGTCCAAGTCGTACCCAATTATAAGGCAGACCCAGCCAACAGATGACAAAGACCTACAATACATGGTAACAACCATTCTGCAAGTGACGAATGCTACTACATTTTCAAATATACCTAATTGCTTTAAACAAATGAGTTAGATGGCACCTAATAGCCTTTTCATAGTGAGAAAACAAGTCTAGTCATTGCAACCAGAGATAAAAAGGAACATAGAACAACATCTGAAATAAAAGCAAGAATACTCCATAAGAATTACTAAAGATCCGACTTAGTTTTTTTGTGAAGAAAGCAACCTAAATCTGAAATTTGATTAATCTTTCTCCATGTTTAAGTTGTCGGTGATAAAGGTACTCAAACAAGACATTTCTATACTTACTTCCCGAGCTAGCAAAAGCTCCCATGAAGTCTCGACACATAGACATAATTTGCCCACAAATATGGTAATCAACTGCTATCTAACTCAAATAAACTAGTAGTAACATGTTACAAGCTGTCCCTATCAGAAAAATGATTGTCCATTGACTCACCATAAACTTTATGATCTGCTTGAACAAAATAGTGCATTAGCAGAACACCTTTGAGTATGAAATGTGTTCAACAAAAATTGTGATTTTTTCATGTTACCTCGGTCTTCTCAATGGGTTTTTTTAATTAGAAGGCAAGGAAACTCATGTTGGAATAGAGTACTAGAGTAGTGCTAGGACATATCGAAAAACATTTATCAAGTGTAAGTGGCAACTCATGTATGTATAGAGTAGTGCATGTCAACTCTTGCTCATTGCGTTATCCACACAGAGCCCAGTCATTTTCAGTGATTCACATACTAATAAAAGCCAGATCTACGAAATGATCAAAATAATGAAACATAGGTACAACACACATATTGATTGACCAGATTAGTTGGAAAAAAGCAAAACTAAATATGATAAATTGGAAAATTAATAGGAAAGACGATATTCATTTACTTAGACAAATCTTGAGACCACAGGGAAAAATCCATGTCAAACTACTGCTGGTATTACCAAATATGGAATAATGGAATTTGCTCCCAAAACATTCTAACTATTAACACAGAGAAGAATGTATTTTTTCCACTTAAGAATACCTGCTTTAAAAGCTCAAGTATAATGCCTGCATGATCTTTGTGAGATAAATAACATTTTGTTTGAATAATAGATTGCTAGACAGTGGGCATGCAATCATCCCAGATGACTCATGTCAATCTGTATACTAGTTTTGCTGCTCAAAAGATATTCCAATTGCAGTGGCCCTTGGAGATTTGGTCTAGTGGTTAGAACGCAACACGAATTGTGGTGTTAGGCACACATCATGGGTTCAAGCCAAAGTGTTTTGCATCATACACCACTGACCCTCGCGAATTTCTCAGTTATAAAGAAAAAGATTTCACTTGCAGTGCACACAAATGATTTAGATACACAACATAGTTTAAGTCTTACAAAGTCAACTAGTTACACAGCGCATACAAAGCTAAAAACAGAGTGGATACTCTTCAACACATACTAATACACAAAGTTCCCTCTGACTAGAACAACCATCAACATCAGTTGAATACTTACATTGCCATAGCTTTCTGCATGCCTTTCCCATGAATTGTCAAGAATACCTTCCCCGCACTGTCCAAGTTACTCTTGTCAATCGCAATTGCTCCGAACATTGCCCGGAAAGCACCACAAACCACTGCAGGAGCCGACGAATTGGTCTTCCTAGAAACCCTGATTATCTTCTGCAAACCTAAGCGCCCTCCGTCAGCAGCGCATGATGTCACCACATTGGAAGACAGATCCATAATAACCCGGCTGAGATCCTTGGGTGATATATCGATGTCCTTGCTAAGCAATTGCAGAGACACCGAACCTTCAATTACCTTCTCTCCCAAAACGCTCAAAGCTCTGTTGTTCTCTCCTGAGTATGATGCATGCGTCAGGGCACGTCGTAGTAACTCCACATCCTGAAATGTGTACCTAAATGCAAACGTATTTATACGCAGAAACTCAATCTTCAACCAGGATTTGGTTAACTAAACGGAACAACTTAAAAAAAAAAAAAATCAGTCGGAGAAATTTACTGGATTTGATTTTGAAGGGTTTCGAGTGAGATCGAGAAAGGGGAAGTGGGTCTGGTTGTTAAGGAGAGATTTTCCTGAGCCTGAACCTGAACCTGTAAAGAATGGTATCAAATAAGTTAGGGTTTAACATTACAACAAGCAAAAGCCGACTGTATTGTTCACTTTTTTATGATGGTTTTACCTGAAGAGAAGTGTAGAGAGCGAAAGCAAGTAAGATGAAGCAAATGAATTGCCGGAGATGGCACATGATTCCGGCGAACTGTATCTCGTTGATGGCGACAAAGTAAAGCTGAGTCGATGGATGGTCGCTAGTGGGGTGACATGCAGGGTAAAAAAACAGGGGCAAATCCACTTTACTAAGGAACTGTTTGGTTATGAAAATTACTTTATTTCATATTAATTGAACTAGTGACGAAATGCACAACTATTAAGAAACTAATTTCAGGGCATACTTTAAATCATAATTTTCGCTATTACTTTATGTGAAATTATAAATATAATTTTATAAGTAGTACAATTTATTTTCCAGAATATATAAAACTTCAATAAATGAAAGGACAAATATAAAAAAAAATATTCAAACATCCCACTTAAACTTTGAATAATTCAATTATTTTGAACAATTAAAAAACCTCAAAAATTAAGTTAATATGGAATAGAAGGACTGTAGGGGTGTTTACGGTTTGGATAAAAATCGATCCAAACCGAAAAATCGAACCAAATCGATAAAATAAAACCGATTTTATTTGGGTTTGATTTGGTTTGGTTTTAGATTTTTTAAAATTGATAGTATTTGGTTTGGTTATGGTTTTATTCGAAAAAACCGAAGAAATAACCGAACCGATGAATTATATACATATATTTTATTAATATACATACTTAATATATTGTTTTTATAAACAACTTTAAAGATCTTACATATATTTTCATTAAAATTTCTTTATAATTTACTTATTGAAAGCAAAAATGTCAAAGATGAAAACATTTATCTTATTGATTTCATGTATATGAGTGTCTACGACAATTCTTTGTGGGATTGAAAATGTTATTGTCTCTTCATTCTAGGCCAATATAGTGAATTTTAAAGTTTTATTGATAGTAAATTTAGTGATTGAAAGTTCAGTAATTTAAGTCATTCTAACTATTTTTCGTTTTGAATGAATTGTTGTCACTTTTTTCACATTTTGAATGAATTGTTTCTTTTATTTTTGTGTATGGTTAATAACCGAATCAAACCAAACCGAAACCAATAACCACCAAACCGATAAATGTATATTATATTTGGTTTGGTTTGGTTTTGATAATTTTAAAACCGATTAAGTTGGTTTGGTTTTGGTTTTGACCAATAATCGATCCAAACCGACCCGTGAACACCCCTAAGAAGGAGTATTAAATTTTTGAATAAATATTACTCTCTCCTTTTAATTATTTTTTTTGTCATTTTATTCTATTCAAAAAGTTTTTTTTTTTCTTTTAATAACTTTTTAATTTCAACTTGCATGTTTAAGATCATACTATATTTTTAGTAAATTTGACATATCTTTACTTTAATATTATAAGATTTAATTTTTATTTTGATTTTCTTAAACTATATGTCAAGTCAAAATATGACAAACAAAGAGAGTAGTATCTCTTTTCAAAGTAAAAAAATAAAATATTTAAAAATAAAATTTGAATTTTTTCATAAATAATAATCGAAATTATGATTTAATCATTTTCTAATTATTGAAAACAACTAGTATACTCCAATTCAATAATGACGTTCCAACATCAAGTATTTACATCATTTCTAATTATTATTATTATTCATTTTAAAGACTCATACTTCCAATCGTCTAGAATATGAAGAGATATAATGAAATACTCCTATCACTTTTTATTATGTTAAAGAGTATTACTAATTAAATTTGATTTGATAAAAGCGCTATTTGGTTCTTTTAATTGTTGAGCTAATTTGAATAAGAAAAGTGAAAAGTGAGGGATGGGAAAAATAAGCAAAGCTATATATACGCACGAGCAGTAGTGATTTTGGCGCGCTCAACTAACTTGCACACATCAAAATGAATCACTCTCCGTTTTCTTCTCCAATCATTAACATACTCAAATCTCCATGGCCATCATTCTTGTGTCCTAGGGTTTCTGTGTTCAAAAATGAATTCTCTGCTGGAGCATCTCAACCGCTTCAAGAATTCCCTGATTTACGACCAGCAAAAGCCCTTTTGGAAGCAGATTCATGATCCAAATGGCGAATTCGTTGGCAGATGGAACCACATTTTCCTCTTCACTTCCTTCGTCGGTCTCTTTGTGGATCCTCTGTTTTTGTTGCTTCCTATTATTATCGATACCTGTATGGGCACCGACAATCTATTGGGTTACGCCATAATAGTCTTTCGCCTAATGGTTGATTGCTTCGCCTGCTTTCAGATCTATTTGAAATTCCGTACAGCTTTTGTTTCCAAAAAAACTCGGGTTTTTGGCAAGGGTGAGCTGGTGATGGATCGACACTTGATCGCTATTCGTTACTTAAAAAACGCCTTTGTCATTGATGTTGCTGCTGCCCTCCCACTCCCACAAGTCAGTGCATTATTCATAGTTTCTTTGTAATCATAATAGTAATTTGTTTGTAATGTTATATTTTTTATGTTGGTTAAATATATCCATGATTAGCATTTGAATGAATCCATCCATAGTCACAAGGTTCTGTTGGGCTAAGCCACCCCCTAAAGATATTGCTTTTCCCATCGAAAGCCCCATATTATGAAGCTACATCTTATATGTAGCTTCCTTTTCTTTAAAATTCGTACACCAACAATCTCCTCCTAGAACTAAGTTAATCAAAAAGCCTCCGAACCAACTTCCACATGTGCCATCACCTCATGGACTTATGTAGAGATTCATTGTGTGCCACCTATATCATCCAAGTATTTATAGCCACCGAAGTCCAGAGGCTAGCTTCTTCTTGTATGTGAGCGTCTCCAAGCTACCTTGGCTGGGTGAAGGTACTAAACCAAGTTTTATGCCATCACCTGATGGACTTATGTAGAGATTCATTGTGTGCCACCTATATCATCCAAGTATTTATAGCCACCGAAGTCCAGAGGCTAGCTTCTTCTTGTATGTGAG
>JAJOOF010007506.1:0-28200 GCA_029582545.1 Solanum lignicaule | reverse complement strand
TAGGCTCTGAGGGGTGCTTAACACCTTCCCCTCGAGTAATCAAAACCCTTATTCAGAATCTCACTGGTTTCACAAATAAAAAACAGAGTTTACATTTAAATATTTAAAAAATGGTTTTCCTAATATTTTCCTTAAAATTTGGGTGGTAACTCTAAAACAAAACAATTTTTTTCCAAAATCAGAGTGACAGCCATATCATGTTGTGAACTGTTTCGGCTATCTTGAAATAGGGTGCGACAGCTTGGTGACTCTGTTGGGAACTTACTTAGGTTTTAACCTTAGAGAAATTCAATTTAGGAACAACATTTGTGATTACGTGTTTATTTTTCAACTTGCTATTGATATATTGCCTTGACTGAAAGGTCGCAAGTGAAATCCAAGCTTGTGTTCCTTATTTGTTTTAAGACACTACTTGTTACTGCTATCCCTACATTGTCATTTGCACATTCTATCGAGTCTTGGCCATACACGCACACACTATACACGCGAGTGGTGTTCCTGCACTCCTTCGAAACTCTCTTTGGATTCCTTAGTTTAAGAGTTGGTGCAATTAAGATAGTGCACTTTCTCGCAATTACTCAGTCCCACTCTTAATCATCTAGGAACATAAACTTACTCTTAGAATAGGTCATGTTGCATAGCCTTAGGCAAGACAGTATACGGTATTGTCGTTGCATTTAGGAAACCACCCAAATGTCAATGAGTTTCTTCTTTAAAACTCGAGACATAAACTTTGTGTGAAATTGATATAAATTATCCAAACTTAAACACTTAACGGATTTGGAGCAAATAAACTCATCATACCTTTTACCCTTTCTTTCAGATGCAAATCAACCAAAACCTTCTTGATATCAGGATGATGACTGAGGTCCCCCGAACTTTGAAAGAGTGGTGGGGAAACATCCGAGTGGCCTACGGAAATGAGATTATGCTACACTTAGGGTCGTTAACTGATCTACTAAATGTGGAGGCAAACAAGTCACTCATTACTCTAATGATTGAATTTTGGCAACCAACAACGGTGACCTTCCAGTTTACAGATTTTTAAATCACACCAACATTGGAAGAGATAAGTCAAATTGTTGACTTACCGTTGGCTGGCAGAGTACCTTTGGCCTCGCGCACTACATTAAGAATCAGTTTTCTTCAGTTTTTGGGTTTGAGGGTAGGCCAATGTTTGCGAAGAGTTGATGAATGATGGGTCAAGTTGGATTATCTGTTTAAAAGGTTCGATCGTCGAGATAGCTATGATAGGTTCCATCAAGAATTCTTCATCTCCAGGGTTGATTGGGAGAGACTCAGGGCTATTGTCTTCGTGACAGCCTTTTTGGGTATTATGATCTTCCCAAAGAAAAAAGGGTGTGTCGACATCAACCTACTACTTATGGTTATCTGCATGTTTAGGGGACCTATTAGAATGACCATCGTACCCATGATTTTGGCGGAAATATTTCGATCATTATCCCTTTTCTCTAGAGGATATGATCACTTTAAGTGAAATAACTTGTTACTGCAGATTTAGGTGTTGGAACACTTTTATCAAAGACATGCAAAAAATGGCGTTGAAGCAGACTTACACAACAAAATCAGAAGCCATGCAACGAGATTGGGCATGTGGGATGCCCCAAATGATGGAGATGGTTGGTGCCTTTTCCTAGCCCACCTCACAGGGAACCGCATTCAATGGCGACTACCGTGGGTCCATGGCCGAGCTTTGTTGAGAACTAACCAGGCCTATTTCATTGAGTTGATTGGGTTGGAAGGCTTCCAGCCCTACACACCTTTAAGAGTCCTCCGGCAGTTTGGGATTACCCAAGGCGTTCCACTACGGTCAAATATGGCATTGATAGAGGTCAATTATGAAGGAAGAATTCTGATCGAAAGGATCGCTGCTTTGTTACAAGAATGGTGCGGTATTCTTGACTCAGACATGGGGGTTGAATCGTGGTGCACGCCTGAATATTATACTTGGTTTATGATAGAAGGAATTCTCGCTAGGCCTAGCTATGAGGGAATCTTGGGGTTCACAGACACTCAAAGGTCAAATCAAATTGGCATGGAGCTATTGAACCTCATACACATCACTACGACCATATATCAACAGGTGACCCCACGGTTTATCGATCATCTCATACATGCAGTTGATGATGAACCAGATTAAGAGATGGAGGAAGACCCAGAAGAGGATCCTATAGAGCCAACTGAGGAGATGGAAGATGATCCGGAAGAATACTCAGAGCATGACCCTAGAGATGGAGGAGTGATGCATATAGAGGATGAACATGTTCCAACAGTAGAAGACGCTCACTTAGAATATGGTTCCATAGGGTTTGATGAAAGGGAAGATTCAAACAACTGGAAATGGAAAATCGACGAATCTCCAGAGTATCACCCGGGTCCTTACTATGATGTGGACGATGATGATGATGATGCTCCAACCTGGCCGTAGATCATCTTTCTTCTTTGAATTCCCTTATAAGCTCTTTAAAGTGCCATGTGGCCTATCCCTCTTATACTCCTTATGGCTACCCCTATACTTTCATTTCTTCGGCTTCCGACCACCTACATCGTTGTAATAGCCAAACCTTAATCAATGGAGTTATATTTGCTGCAAATCTAAGATGGGTTTAAATGGATCATTTATTATCAAACTAATTGCAACGTAGGCCTACCTCAGGCAAAAAGAGGCTCTATATTAGGACGCGCTTTGAATGTCGCCGAATTGGCGTATATATGTGTTACATCTACTTATTTGTTACAACTTTCAATATTTCCCAAACTAACATAGTTTTAGTTTTCTTTGTTTTCCTTTCTTTATTAATCCCAAAAAGTACGTTGATTTGTGTCGACTTGCAAACTGGCTCACGTTACAACCTTCGATCAAAGGGAAAAATGAGTGATAAAGACGAGTTCAACGCTGCCGCAAACATAATAGTACCTATTGAGAATCCTGAAAGTTCTTGAAGTATAGCTGACATTCAAAACGAGGAGAAAATGGTTCACATGGAACAAGAACTCGAGATCTTGAGGGAAGAATTGCGTCAAGTGCGAGACTTGGCCAAACTATCTGCGACCACTTTCCCTACTTTCAAGACACCTATCTACTTCCCAAAGGCTGACTTGCCTTCTGCCGACTTACTAAATCAGCCAGAACTGACTCAACACGCTCCTACTCATGGTCGAGTTCCACCAGCTTCTCCAACCGTAGTCAGGACCGTTCCTGACCTTTCTAATCACGGCCTTACCATACCTTCAATGCAGCAGATACTTGGGGCTCATGTCACCGCTCCCTATGAGACACATGTTCCACCTGTATATGCTGCTGGAGCTTCTACCTTCACAGCGCCAGCTGTGGTTAATATCCCGTACGAAGGCGATCAATATGAAGAAATGGAGAAAGATGCTCGGTTGAAAGAAGATGCATCGATAAATGCCCAGCTTCAGGGTCTGAGAAAAGCATTGAAAAGCTTACAAGTCACTAGAGGGACAGAAAGTCTGGATTATGATGACTTGTGTATCCATCCAGACATTGACATGCCGATAGGGTACAAACCACCGAAGTTTGACATGTTCGATGGAAAAGGCGACCCACACGCACATTTGAGGGCATACTGTGACAAGTTAGTCAGTGTAGGGAGAAATGAGAAGTTGAGGATGAAGTTGTTCATACGGAGTCTGTCTGGAGAGCATTAACCTGGTATACCTGCCAAGACCCTCGCAAATGAAGTGACTGGTAGGAAATGGCTGAGGACTTCATGACTCGTTTCAGATTCAATACTGAAATTACTACTGACAGATTCTCATTGGCCAATATACAGAAGAAGCCATCTGAGAATTTCCAGGAATATGCACGACGTTAGAGAATTGAGGCCGCGAGGGTGCAACCACCACTAGATGAGAGTGAGCTCTCGAAGTACTTTATTCGAGCTCAAGAAGGTATCTACTTTGACAAGATGATGTCAATGATGGGTCAGAAGTTTGCAGAATTGGTCAAGATGGAAGACTTTATAGAAGAGGGTGTTAAATCTGGGAAGATTTAGTCTATGGTCGCATTGCAAGCTGCAAGTAGGGCTATACAATCGGGTTCTATTGGCGGCATCAAAAAGAAAAGGGAGGATGTTTCAGCTGTCACTTACCAACCAGGAGGACCATCTTACCGATACCCCAATAATCCCCAAATCGCTGCGCATACTTCATATGCCCCAGTGTATAATACCCAACCACACTATAATCCACCCCGAGCACCAGCATACCAAAACCCTTGAAGACCATATGTCCCTGTCCAAGCACCAATTCACCAAAATAGACCAGTATATGCACTGAGACCACGTCCAAATCCTGAAGCTAGAAATGCTCGCGCTTACACACCGATTGTTGAACCCTATGCTCAATTGTTTGAGAGGTTGAGGACAGCGGGAGTGCTGCAACCAGTTGAAGGAAAACTACCTGATCCAATCCCTCGTAATTTTGATGGGAACAAGCGATGTGCTTACCACTCGGGAGTCCAGGGACACGACACAGAAGATTGTTATGGTTTGAAGAACCAGATCGAGTCTTTGATCAGGAGAGGAGTAATCAAATGCACTCCAACACCTCTCAATGTGAACAACAATCCCTTGCCAAATCATGAGAATCGGGAAGTCAACATGGTTACTCTGGATGACGAATATGGGACCCCGACTATCCAAACATAGATGAAGCGGATGCCATGACATCTTCGGCGTAATCTGTTATCACTTTTCAACTAAGGGAACCTCTCATTGTCCAAACATATCTCCCACGAGTTGTAGTGACCACTCTAATTGCTAGAAAGCCTGAGTATGACACCAAAGCAGTCCCATGGGATTATCAAGCGGACGCCAACAACAAGATGATCGACACTGCCGTGGCTCAAGGGATGACTAGGTCGGGGAGGTGCTATGCCTCGGAGGACCTAAATCAAAGAGTACTCGGAAAAGAACATAATCTAAAGAAGAATGTTACCGATGCTGAAGCCACAGAGTTTTGGAAGAAGATGCGGTCTAAAGACTATTCGGTTAAAGAACAGCTGAAGAAGACGCCAGCCCATATATCCATTTGGTCTTTGCTTATGAGTTCTGAAGCTCATATGAATGCTTTGATGGAGGTGTTAAACGGAGTGATACTTCCAAAAGAGACCACAAGTGAGACCTTAGTTGCAACGATTGGAAGAATTGTGGAAGCTAACAAGATTTCTTTCCACGATGATGAGCTGCCTGCAAAAGGGGCTGGTCACAACAAAGCGCTTCACATCGCAGTCAAATGTTGTGATAAAATTGTGACTCGAGTTTTAATTGGTAGTCGCTCTGGATGCAACATCTGCACTTTCACCATTCTAAGGGATTTAGGTGTTAATATGGGAGAGATAAGGGAAAGTCGTGCGAAAGTCAGAACCTTTGATGAAGCGCAAAGAAGTGTTATTGGAGAGATCTATCTCACATTGCAAGTGGGGCCGGGACAATTTCCCATCCTATTTCAAGTGATGGATGTATCATCCAACTACAACCTGTTGCTGGGAAGACCATGGGTTCATATGGCAAGAGCAGTTCCTTTCACTTTTCACCAATGTGTAAAGTTTGAGTGGGGTCGCATAGAAGTTACCATCCACGGAGAGCTCAGTCACCCTATTCATTCTTTTAATTCTATCGCAGTCACCGATGAGCTAGACGGATCCACTTTTCACACTATGGAAATCATGCAAGCTATAAGGGTCAATGAGGGAGCAGAGCCCGAAGATACCAAGTTGTCAAGTGCAGAGAAAATGGTTGTGTCAGAAATGTTGAAGTATGGATATCAGCCTAAGAATGGACTTGGACCTAAGTCCAATGACATAGTTGAGCTGATCCAGCTGAAGCATCAACGAGGCACCAACAGACTAGGATATGAGCCTGCTTCAGGAAGAGACTATCACGGGTCAAGCGATACAATCTTTGTACCAGAACAAGCTTTGATTCTAGATCAAGCTGGCGTTGATGACATTGTAGAAGGATTAGGCAATCTGTTCGTGGCCATGGCTGGAGAAGAGGAAGGGATAAATCTCAACAAGTTGACCATTCGTGATGCCAAACCTGGAGAAATCTTGCAGAATTGGACCACCAACCCGTCCCTGTTTCAATCAGAGTCCTGGTAGTGTCGAAAAGTAGTCTTAATTTTAAAAATTCGTATGATCAAATTGAGGCTTGAATCATGCCCAATCTTTTGTTGCTTGCCTCTTCTTAAAGCTAGAATGCTTTGAAATAAAAGTCTTTATTTTCTTTTTAAACAAATCTCGTTATTTTAAATATTTATTTATTTTTACTTACCTTTTGCACTTTTCAGCACTCATATTAATAAAAATTCTCGTTCAACGGTTATGACATGTAACGAATCCACCGAGCAAGGTGAAAATGATGAACAAGATCATAAAGAGTATGATGAAAGCATGATGCCTGAAAATCTGCCACACGAGATCGAGCAGGTTGAAAGTCAGAAGAAACCCAATATGGATGAAACAGAGGTTGTCAACTTAGGACATGAGGAAATTGTGAAAGAGACACGAGTCAACATACATTTGGAGGCTGAAAGAAAGCAAGAGTTAATAGAATTGCTTAAGCAGTATGTTGACGTATTTGCTTGGTCTTATGATGACATACCAGGATTAAGCACTGCTATTGTCTCACACAAATTACCGACTGATCCCACTTGTCTACCTGTTAAGCAAAAGACAAGAAAATTCAAGCCGGATTTGAGCTTAAGGATCAAGGAGGAGGTAACTAAGCAAATTGAGGCAAACATTGTAAGGGTCACAAATTACCCCACATGATTAGCCAATATTATGCCTGTACCAAAAAAGGATGGAAAATCAGAATATGTGTTGACTATCGAGATCTCAACAGGGCCAGTCCTAAGGATGATATCCCTCTTCCAAATATTCATATACTCATCGATAATTGTGCAGAACATGAGTTACAATCATTTGTCGATTACTTTGCAGGATATCACCAAATCCTGATGGATGCAGATGATGCAGATGATGCAGAGAAGACAACGTTTATCACTCCATGGGGAGTGTATTGCTACAGAGTAATGCCATTTGGTCTCAAAAATCCTGGTGCAACCTACATGAGGGCTATGACTACCCTTTTTCACAATATGATCCACAAGGAAATTAAAGTGTACGTGGATGATGTCGTTATCAAATCCAAAAGAAGTTCAGACCACCTGGATGACTTACGAAAGTTCTTCGAGAGGTTGCGTAAGTATAATCTGAAGTTGAATCCAGCAAAATGTGCATTTGGAGTACCCGCGGGAAAACTATTAGGATTCATCGTTAGCAGGAAAGGCATAGAGTTGGATCCATCAAAGATAAAGGTAATCCAAGAGCTACCTCCACCCAAGACCAAGAAAGACGTGATGAGTTTCTTGGGAAGACTGAATTACATCAGTCGGTTCATAGCTCAATCTACAGTGATCTGCGAACCAATATTCAAGTTACTGAAGAAGGATGCTGCCACAAAATAGACAGAGGAATGCCAAAGGGCTTTCGATAGAATCAAAGAATACTTGTCCAACCCACCAGTATTGGTCCCACCAGAGCCTGGAAAGCCTTTGTTATTGTATCTATCTGTCACGAATAACGCATTTGGATATGTATTGGGGCAGCATGATGAGACAGGTAGAATCGAGCAAGCCATTTACTATCTGAGCAAGAAGTTCACACCGTACGAGGCAAGATACACCCTGTTGGAATGAACATATTGCGCTTTGACTTGGATTGCGCAAAAAATTAGGCATTACATGTCTACATACACCACGTACTTGATCTCAAGAATGGATCCACTAAAGTACATCTTTCAGAAGCCCATGCCTATGGGTAAACTGGCAAAGTGCCAAATTTTGTTGAGCGAGTTTGATATTGTATATGTGACACAGAAGGCCATCAAGGGACAAGCCTTGGCTGATCACCTCGCAGAAAACCCGGTGGACCAAGATTACAAGCCGCTCACAACCTACTTCCCTGATGAAGAAGTTTTGTTTGTAGGAGAAGATATATCAGAGTCATATGATGGAAGGAGAATGTTCTTTGATAGAGCATCAAACTCTATTGGAGTTGGAATAGGAGCAGTCTTAATTTCAGAAACAGGTCAGTATTACCCAATCTCAGCTAAGATTAGGTTCTACTGTACCAATAACATGACGGAATATGAAGTTTGTATTCTCGGACTCAGGATGGCCATCGACATGAACATCAAAGAACTCTTGGTGATAGGAGATTCCGCTTTATTGGTTCACCAGGTGCAAGGAGAATGGACCACTAAGAATGTCAAGATCCTGCCTTATCTGCATTGCATTAAAGAGTTGAGTAGGAGATTCTCAAGGATTGAGTTCAAGCATGTCCCTCGAACTCAAAATGAGTTTGCCGATGCTTTGGCAACATTGTCCTCGATGATTCAACACCCAGACAAGAATTACATCGACCCTATCGATATAGAGATACATGATCAACATGCATATTGTTTTCATGTAGATGAGGAACTGGATGGAAAACCCTGGTACTATGACATCATAAGATTGATAGAAGCACAAGAATATCCTGAAAATGCCACAAGCAACCAGAAACGGACTTTGTGGAGGATGGCCAATAATTTCTTCCTTAACGGAGAAATCATGTATAGGAGAACTTCAGATTTAGGATTGTTGAGGTGCGTCGACGCCACAGAAGCGACAAGGCTTTTGGAAGAAATACATGCAGGAACATGTGGACCTCACATGAATGGGTTCACTTTGGCAAAAAAGATTCTAAGAGCCGGATATTTTTTGATGACCATAGAGAGAGATAACATTTGATATGTGCAAAAATGTCATCAGTGTCAAGTGAATGGAGATTTTGTACGGGTTCCACCGACTGAGCTCAATGTGATGGGTTCCCCTTGGCCATTTGCTGCTTGGGGCATGGATGTTATTGGACCCATAAAGCCTCCCGCATCAAATGGACATCGTTTCATTCTGTTGGCTATCGATTATTTCACAAAATGGGTCGAAGGTTCGACATACAAGGCAGTGACTAAGAAGGTAGTGGCAGACTTTGTTCGCAACAACATAGTTTGTCGGTTTGGAATTCCAGAATCAATCATAACAGATAATGCAGCCAACCTCAACAACGATCTTATGAGGGAAACTTATGAAAGGTTCAAGATTGCTCATCGAAATTCCACGGTTTACCAGCCACAGATGAATGGAGCAATTGAGGCTGCAAATAAGAATATCAAAAAGATCCTAAGAAAGATAGTGGACAGTCACAGGCAATGGCATGAAAAGTTACCATATGCTTTACTTGGTTATCGCACCACAATCAGACCATCAATTGGGGCAACTCCTTATATGTTGGTTTATGGTTCAGAAGCAGTAATACCTGTTGAGGTGGAAATACCATCTTTAAGGATTATCCAAGAGGTTGGTTTGGATGATGCATAATGGATACGTAGTAGGCATGAACAATTGATGCTCATCGATGAAAAGAGGATAGACGCGATTTGTCATGGTCAACTCTATCAAAACAGAATGACCAAAGCGTTCAACAAGAAAGTCAAACCTCGATGGTTCACACCGGGGAAACTGGTATTGAAGAAGATATTTCCTCACCAAGGAGAAGCCAAAGGGAAATTTGCACCAAATTGGCAAGGACCCTACATGAATCATAGAGTACTCTCAGGAGGAGCGGTAATCTTAGCAGAAATGGACGGCAGAGTGAGCACAAAGCCAATCAAGACGCCATTAAGAAATACTACATCTGAAGACCTCAAGATTAGCGCTTATTTTGTGTACTTTTGCATTTTTCAATGTGATAGAACTACGTCTAGACCTGACTTCCCACGGTGGGGTACGTAGGCAACCCACATCGGATCCGGTCTCTCTTAGAAAACCCAAAATCATTATTTCCATGTATTTAGAACTATGCTCGACATGAATTCCCTCGGTGGCATACGTAGGCAATCCTTGTCGGATTCGGTCCCTTGCATTTTTCACTTTCCTATTGTATCTGAACTACGTACTGACCTGATTCCGCTTGGATACGTAGGCAGCCTGAGTCAGGCCCGGTCATTGCATTACATATTCTTACTTTTCCCTTGCATTTTTTTACTTTCCTATTGTATTTGAACTACGTACTGACCTGATTCCGCTTGGATACGTAGGCAGCTTGAATCAAGCTCGGTCATTGCATTACATATTTTTATTTCTCCCACTTGTATTCGAATTACGTTATGATTTGATTCCTATTTTGGGGATACGTAGGCAGCCTGAGTCAGGCTCGATCAATTCTCTACATACCCTTAGGAAACATTCCTCATAGTTAGCGTAACCTCAGAATATTGAAGAATATCGATCATCGCAATATCTGCAAAAAAGTTAGGAAAAGCTTCATCAAAAGGGTAAAAGTTACTGGAGGCCTACGTTGGATATAGTCAACAAAATGGAAAGCTCGATGGACTTCAGAACATGTCATAATCTTAAACGCTGGAGAATTACTATATATATGTATCTAATATACGTAGTATACTTATTTTCTAGAAAAACAAGCTAATTCTTTTCAAAAATATTTTTTTTTTCACTCATCCATCTACCAAGTCTCTAGGTTAAGAAACTATGGGCGGTACTGACAAGGTGTCGAAGGATTCTAGTGACGAGGCTTCAGTCCACAAGTCGATGCAAATCAACACCCCCTCCCAAAACTAAAATTTTCTTTGAGTGTAGGAACATAGAAATCAAGAAAATAACATCAAGTCTCGGGGCATGACCAGAAACGCCATTTGATTTCTCACAATCATAAGCCAAAATACTCTTTCTCTACTTTATTTCCTGGAAATACTTCAACTTACATCTTATGACTAAAATATATTTTGTTTAAATCTTTGCAGGTACGCTCAAAGATCCAGAGCAAATGCTGAAGAAAGAGGATCCTCGTAGGAAAATATAATAGTTAGCTTTCTTTCGAAATAACTCCACCAACTGGAGCTTGTAATCTAACCTCATCAACAACTCCGCCAATCGGAGACCACTATCTAACAACGCCAAACTCCACAAGTCTGGGGTTGTACATAGCAAACATCGTCAAACTCCGCCAATCAGAGGTTGTACATAGCAAACATCGACCGAACTCCGCCAATCAGAGCATGTATATAAGCAAAAGAAGCAATACTCCGCCAGTCGGAGACCACATCGTAGTGACGTCACTGAAGCTCCATCGATCGGGGGCAAGCACACATAGAAACACTATCACATGCCGATAATTAAATTTACATTACAATCTTTACATAGCTAGATACATGTTTTTACATTACAACAACCCCGCCAGCCGGAGGATTTACATTACAAGCTTTACACAGCCGGATACAGGCTTTTTACATTACAACTGCCCCACCAGCCGGAGGCTTTACATTACAAGCTTTACACAGCCGGATACAGGCTTTTACATTACAACAGCCCCGCCAGCCGGAGGCTTTACATTACAAGCTTTACACAGCCGGATACGGTCTTTCATATTTCAACAACCTCGCCAGCCGGAGGCTTTACATCACAAGTTTTACACAGCCAGATACATGCTTTTACATTACAATAGCCCCACCAGCCGGAGGCTTTACATTACAAGCTTTACACAGCCAGATGCAGGCTTTTATATTACAACCTCCCCGCCAGTCGAGGGCCTCTACATTACAAGTTACTTTACCCACATCACACTCACAACACAAAAAGAAACATCAACAGTCGTTTGAACATCTACACTCTACTCTTTACATTACTATTCAATTTATAATTTTTGGACAGCAACATGTACTTTTCACCCTTTTACATGTTTTGCAGGACAAAACATTACAACGAGGAACTCCCTCTTAGCAGCAAACTTGGGCAAGTTAGTGCAATGTCAAGCATCACTAGCTACATCAAGGATTCACTTTCAAAACTCAACTCAACTCGATTTTCAGAAGTTCAGATTTAAAGTTCACTTATAGCTCTTTCATGTCTCACTTCATTGTAACTCGACACTGGGGCATCCTTTTGAAAATTCGTCTATCTACCTTGAGTCTTCAATAGAAATTGCTACAGAGCATTTCTCATTAAAGTTTCTTTAGAACTATATCTCACCCCTCTATTCGTGCTAATCTCTTCATACCTCACCACCAAAAGATTCCAGTATTACCATAATTCAATACTGGGGCAAATTTTTAATAAAAATTTGCTATGTTCTCGAACTACATACGGCCTGATTTCTCATGAAACCTGAGATATGTAGGCAACTCAGGAGCCAAAGTTCGGCCATAACTCCATAACCATTCTTGCCAAGTTATTGCTCAAAGTGTATTTTGGTGGGTCGCCTAAAATTGGATAATGTCAATATTTCTTTGTCCACGTCTTCTTTACTCTCTTCCATGGACAAAGAAAGGGGCACGTTGTTGACACCCAATTTTGGCTCTTCACATTTAAGAATAATAATAAGAATAATAATAATATATGTGTTATGAAATTAATTGTAGGAACACGAAAAATATTTTTAATTATTTATTTTTTACCTCATAAATTTTTTTCTTATAAAAATTAAATATATTATATCACTACTTACTTTCTCATTTTTTAAATAAGTGTCATTCTTAAAGAATTGAATCTAGTTGTATTCAAATATAATTTTATTTTTTCGGAATGGATATTTTTCGTACATTTATTAAAATTAAAAAGCTTATTTAATTAATGAGTTACTAATTTATATTAATTTAATTTCTAAGAGTGACTAATTTTATCAATCAAGCTAATCTTGCAAAATAATTGTTTTTAATTTAATAAATTATTACTATTTAATAAAGGAGAGGTTATAATTTAAATGAATTTAATTTGAATAATTTTGGCAATCCAAGTTCCCTTAAACCGGCCAATCCGTGTGTGTCATGTAGGCGAGCACATGGATTGTGTTTCTTTAGCTTAAATCTTGACCCTACGATTAAATCTAACGGTCCTAGTTAATTGAGCTTTTACCATTATTTAATATATATATAAAACTTTTCCTTTTAATTTCTGATTTATTTTAACCGTCCGATCAAACGATCGGACGACCCAAATTAAATCCCAAATTGCTTTCTTCTTTTCTAAAAAAATAGTACACCGCCCAGCCTTTCTTTTCCCAACATCGCTCTTTTCCTAGAACAACCTTCTCCTTCCCCAGACGCTCCTCTCCTCTCCCATCGCGTCTGCTGAGAACGGCTATGAACCGCCGGAAAATGTTAATTTCCAGCGGTCTCTTACTTTATGACTTCATCTTCCCCACACCCCTTCATCCTGTCTCATCAATCGCCCGTCATTCACTGCCAAAGAAACGGCCATGGACCGCCCGGAAACAACAATATCCGGCGGTCTCCAACGTCACCTCTTCCCCCATCCACCGTCCATCAATCACAACTCCCTTTCTATCAACTTTACATCTTTTTCGATTAATTTATGACCCAAAGCAGGCCTAGAAGTCTCGACCATCATCATTGCTCCGCCTGAAAAGCGGAGGATGCGAAGAACCATCGAATTTTGATTGGTTACACCGTTAATCTAATGGGTCTGAGGTTGGAAGCCTCCCCCCAAATTCGACTATAAAATCAGCCCTTTGGTTCTCATTCGAGGGCATCCAAAAAATAGAGAAAGAGGGACATCGAAAAAAATCATTGGGAGAACATCAGAAAAGAGGGAAGAAGCACACTCCAAGCGTTAGTTTTTTTTAGAAAATTTCAATCTTCTTTCATTGTTCCGTTTGTCGATTTTGAATTTGAGTTTCGAGGAATTTTGAAGTTGAAATCGCTTGACGTTGAAGCTCTTGTTTGCTGCTCTACACAAGGTCCGTAATCTCCCCTATTTTTAGTTTTTTTTTCATGAATCGATTATGGTCGTTTAAATGTCCTCATCTTTGATCTAGTTTTCTATTGTTAAATGTTTCTAGAATCTGCCTCATTTTAGTTTTGGTTCAAAAATCAACATGTAATAGGTTCAAGGGTTGAAGTTATGAATTTGGATGGGAAATTACTATCTGATTGGATTCTGAAATGTGATAAATGATTATCTTTGGGCATGTCTTTCCTTAACGTGTTTAGCATACTGCATACATAAGTTTCAAATTAAGCTAACTTCGGATTAGTTATTCACTAAAACGATCAGATTCATGAGTCTTACACTTGTTGTCTTGTTACTCTTTTCGATTTCTCTTGAAGAATTCCTCTGCTTTCTATATAAATTCTGATAAGTTTCTCTCTTTGTTCTCACATCTCAACTAAGTGACTAGAAGAATTCTCTGTCAAACGCTTAATGCTTCACATTTGATATAACCAAACTTGGTCCATATATTGATAGTCTTAAGTAATTTATCATTTTAGCGTCATATATGATTCTGCGAACTTAGCTCCTATCCCATGTATTTATTTCATCCTGCTCTAAGTATTGGACCTTCACTTGGTGTTTTACTCAGCTCCTCACTAATCTTTGTCATCAACTCCATGCTTTGCTTCAACCTTTTATCAAAACTTTGACTTTAAATTTTATCAGTGTTTCATGAATGGTTGTTCTTCATGTTCAAAAGGATTGAAATATTTCTCCTGTTACTAATAGATGACTGCCAATATGTTACAATGGTGGGATTGCAAAGTTTCAAACTTTATCTATCATTTTCCATATATGATAATTGTGCATAGTGATATCTCTGCATACCAGGGAGCTTTCCTATAAATTAGAAGAGCAATAATGAAGTGAGAACTTATTAATATGTTAGTTACACTCTTCTTTTGGCTAAGTGTTTTTGACTTTGTTAGCAAACTAACTACTAGTTTACGGTAATGTTTATTCTTGATATTAGTTGGTTAACTTTGTAACTTTGTGGTGATAGGGTTAAAGGTTTAGACATTGGTTATATTTTTTTTAGAAACGTTATATGTGAATATTGTTTGTTTCTTTTGTTAGACTAAAAATGATAAATATATATATATATTCTTATGTTTCAATAGACAGTTGCAGACATACTTAAGCTCACTTTATGGTGTATAAAATATATTAGAAATTATGTACGCCAAATCTAACTTACAGAAAGAGGTTAATCTGTAGAAAATCATGTCTATTAAAATGTGATTGCTGGTACAAGTTAACTCAAATCTGGGTTAACAGATGACTAAGTGAAATTCATTTTGATTTGCTTCTCCTAAGTTTGAAGCTCATTTGCTAATTTTTATTTTTCTTATTTTTTGTACATGTACACTTGGGAGCGCATTTGGAGTTGTGATACGACTCCATTCATCTGTCCAAATCAGATTTGTGTTTCCCTACGTTATCGCTTGTGTCTAGCAGCCCCACCGCATCGATAGTGTCTAGTGCCTCTTCTTCTCTTTAAGAATTTATGTCTTCAAAATATACATAATTTTGCTTCTAATTAACATTACAGAATTGCAGCTTTATGTTTGATATTTGCTCTTGTTTACCGTGTTTTGTAGAGGACATTATGCTATATTGGTGAGTTTATGTCATTTCCTCAATTAATGTCGCACTTGTGGTGATGCCACACATAGAATGTTACGACTATTATTTGTTTTTAACCATCCGTTACTAACAACATTTGTAGCTATCTTTTCCTCAGAATAAGAGTACAGGATATAGATTCTAAAGGTTTAAAGTGCAGATTTTTTTAGCTTAAGAAGGGGGCAGATTTTGAGAGCCTTGAGGGGTAACAATTTGAACATTAAAATGCACATTTTGAGTGCAATAAAACACTTTTTTTAAAACTTTGTAAATGTTGGAATTTAGTACGTAAAAGTGTTTATGTTTTAGACTAATAATACAACTTTTTGAGAACTTTAAAACGGGTAGATTAGTTGATAGAACACAACTTCCAAATGGAATACAATAATTATTTTCTTTAAAAACAAAAATGGCCTAGAATTTGGTCCCCATCCTTTAAGTTGGTTTACTTTTTTATTTTTTATTTTTTAAAAACTTTTACCCAATAAATTATATCCATTTTTTAAAGCCTCTGGCTCGTTAAAAAATAATAATTAAATCTTAACTAATTTTCTTAGATTATAGTAGACATTGTTTCATTCTCGAGATTGTTTATAGTTATCATTTTATAAAATCTTATATATTAATGCTTTCTATTAAAGCTAGTTTATATTATGTTAATATTTCCTCTTAAAACCCTTTTTATAAGTTGTCTTTTAATTTTGGTCGGTTAACGATTTTTAAACAAACCTTTTTTTTTTAAATAAAAGAGTTTTCAATCTCTCTCCCTTAGGATAATTAGGATTTCTTACCTAGAATTATATAAGATTTAGTAGACCCTTAATAGGAGTTAACCTTAACATTATTTAGTCCAATATTTAGATGCCCCCTAATTCTTCATCTTTGAAATAATTAGGCGATTCTTAGATCCTTCAAGACTAAGGGTGGAGGAGTGATGATTTGGGGTGGGTAACCAATAGTTAGACCCATTTTATTTGATTATTTCTTTTACATCAACCCTTTTCGAAAAAAAAAAAAATATATATATATATATATATATTTACCATCATCATTTAAAAAAAAATCAAATATTACTAAAACATTTTAATTTCTTAACATGTTATTTCAAGATTTTAGATATGCTAACATGTTCGAAATACAAGGTACATATATATATGTCATACGCAAAAAGGTACAAATCCTATATTTTTCAGTTTTCTCTATACGTAACTCATTATTTTGTTACCCTTTATATTATTTTTTCTCATATCTACTATCTCTTTTACGAAGTTACTTATTTATTTTATAATTTATAAATTCCTACACTTTCATATACATATTATTTTACTACATATAATCTATTGTCAATTTTTCCCAACATGTAAATAAATAATGAATATTCATATGTTTTAAACAACCTATGTGTACATACCATACTTAAGATCGCAAACGTTTATATAATATTTTAATATTTTAACATCTAGTATCATTTATTTTATTTTATTTTATAAAACTCCATTCTATATATTTTCATTCAAATTACACATCACATATTACTACATATTTACACTCAACTACTATCTTATTTTTACGTCTTAATAAGACGAAAAATTTTCGCAAATTCAACATCTATATATTTTTAGGATAATTTTATTATGATACACCTACCTATATATATTTTTACATATGAATATATCATACATTTAAGTACATTTATTTATTTTTACAATATGATAAAATACTACCATTAAATCTATTCTATAAGACATAAATATGTCGTACCTTGTATTTTACTCTTTTCTTAAACTAACTAACTTATCATTGATTTTTAAAGAAAATAAATAAATAAGTTTTCCTAATCATATTTTCCTAAATTGAGTTTAAGGACTATCTTCGGATAGGCTCTGAGGGGTGCTTAACACCTTCCCCTCGAGTAATCAAAACCCTTATTCAAAATCTCACTGGTTTTACAAATAAAAAACAGAGTTTACATTTACATATTTAAAAAATGGTTTTCCTAATACTTTCCTTAAAATTTAGGTGGCGACTCTAAAACAAAACAATTTTTTTTCCAAATTCAGAGTGACAGCCATATCATGTTGTGAATTGTTTCGGCTATCTCGAAATAGGGTGCGACAACCATGGACTTCATCACTTCCTTACCTAAGTTCGACGGGTATGGAACAGTTATGGTCGTGGTGGATAGATTTTCGAAGTATGCTACCTTTATTCCCGCCACAACGGTTGCACCGCCAAGGAGGCTGCTCGTTTTTTTTCCAAGAATGTGGTGAAGTATTGGGGGCTGCCAAGACATATCATCAGTGACAGTGACCCCCGCTTCACTAGGAACTTCTGGAGGGAGCTATTTGAAATACTTGGCACGGAACTTAACTTCTCCATAAGTTTTCACCCGCAGACCAACGGCCAAACTGAGCGTTTTAATGCCCTGTTGGAGTGCTATCTTAGGCACTATGTTAGTGCGCATCAGAAGGACTGACTCTTTGACATGTCGCAATTCTCTTACAATTTGCAAAGGAGTGAGTCCATCGGGCGCACCCCATTCGAGTTGGCGACTGGCCAGCAACCCCAAACTCCACATTCTTTACCGCCCGCCTTCCAGGGGAAGAGTTTGGGAGCCTACCATCTTGCCAAGGGATGGAAGGAACAACTCGACACTACCAAGTCCTACTTGGACAAGGTAGCAAAGAAGATGAAGAAATTTGCCGACCGCAAGCGACGTCCCACGGACTACAAAGAAGGTGACATGGTCTTGGTGAAATTCAACCCAAGACAGTTTAAAGCACTAAGGGGCGTCCATCAAAACTTAGTGCGAAAGTATGAGGGTTAGTTTAAGATCATTTCCAAGGTGGCAAGATCTAGTACAAGGTGGAGCTGCCTCCACACTTCAAAATTCATCAGGTCTTTCACGCAAGCATCCTCAAGCCATACCATGAGGACAAAGACGATCTTAGACGGAACCAATCACGACGGGCACCTATAACTGTCACTACCTCGCATGATCGAGAGATTAAGGTTATCATAGACTATCAAGCCAAACGAAAGCGAGGTCAACAAGCCTACGCCATGTTCCTTGTCTATTGGAAGGGACAAACTCCGGCGGAGGCCACATGGGAGAGATATGAAGACTTGTGGCAATTTAAGAATCGAATCCAGGAGTTCTTACAACAGCAACAATGTGCTGCGGTCGCCGCATCAACAGGTGGAGGAGAGTGTCATGTCCCGCCACTTTGCCTGTCAAATTTTGCATCCGGATAGAAGCGGAAGAATCTAGAGTTGTGGAGAAGCTTATGGAGGACTCTAGAACCCCTTAGATATTTCAAGAAGGCTTTGGAATATCCTAGAATATGTAGAGAATTTTAGAGAGGGACCAAAGTGTAAATACTTTAGGGACTTTTGAAGTAATTATTATTTGCACTTTAGCCCCTAGGTTGTAGTATAAATAGATGGGGCATTCATTTGTATAGCATCAAGCTTGTAAGCAATCTTCCACAAAGCAATACAAGCCTTCTTCCCAAAACTCTCTAAGTCTTTCTTGTATTCTCTTAGCGGTCTTAGTTCAAAGGGCTTACTTGAGCTTACAAGATCTTGAAGATTAGTAAGTAAGTTGTCAAGTGCCGCATAGAGCTTTACTGAGACTCTAAGTCCGTGACACATATGAGCTTATCTTCGAGAGACTATGAAGACTGTTAGGAAACTTCCTTTTTGTTTATTGTTTCTATCATGTGGTAGAGTTTTTGGATGACTTGTCTTGGTGGAATAAGACGAGTGTCATCACATCCATTTTTAGTTCGTTGCAAGTGGTATCAGAACTGTTAATTCACATCAACAACAATACTATCAAGATTTCATCAACCATCAATTCAATATCAACACTTAAGGGAATTCATACTATTCAATACAATATTATCAACATGTTGCCTTTTTCATTAATCCCATTTCTACCATTAGGGTTATTCAATTTGAGAAATTAACCCCACCATCTTATTCCCATTACTCACCAACACATACAACAATGAGGATTCAAGATTCTACAAGTTTTAACAAGGTTTAGAAGTTCACTAGCCTTAAATCAATAAAAGTCAACCCGAGACTTGAGATTTTCCTTTCTGAATGATACCCAAATCAACACAATCTAGTCAAACAAGTATTCATAATGAGATTTGAGAACTACAACTACTATTTCAAATAATTTAACTAAATGGGTCAAATCGACTCAAAAACTCTATTCAAAATTAAGGTTTGAATCTAAAAATTGTTACATAAATATGTTACCTAAAGCATGTGGAATTCATTGGTGAAAACCATTTCAAACATGGAGTTGTATTCAACTCATATTCACCATTTTTCTTGAAACTTAAGTTCTTGAAAAAATAAACCAAAGTTTGAAACACAAAACTTAATGTCTTATGTTAAATTTATGATTGATAAGTGGGAAATGAAGATTTAGGGTTATAAACACTTACCCAATTTATTTACCTAAAAAAAATTCTTAAAATCGCCACATGAGAGTTCTCAAAGCAATAGCCACTAAAGGTATAAATCCCCCTTAAACTTGTTCCGAAAAGCCTGTTACACGTTTAAACTATCATGACGACCTATTACACACTGTTACTACCTAAAAGTGAATTTATTTACCCCCTAAAATTGACGTGGCAAAAAAAAATACTTCAGAAAAATATCCCTACACACACATATTTCTTCTTCACACCCCCACCCATTACCCTCTTTTTCTTCATTCATTACTTTTCATTACAATATTTTATTTTTCATCACAACTTCAGAGCATCACAACAACGTGAGTTTGATATGGTTGTTTGTTAGCTGTTCAAATCACAAAGCGCGAAGCTCATTGAAACGTCATCGGAGCCATAATTGAAGATTTAAACTCGCTGGAACACCTACAAGAGAAATTGTTGCTTCCAATTGCACACACAAGTGTACGTGGTCGCGCAAGCAATATAGTGGCCCTAAAAGAGCCAGATTATCGAACCCAAAGTACTTGTCAATTAACTATTTACTAAATTATATTAATTCTAATTATTTATTCAAGGGAGGATTTCAAAAGATGAATATATATTAACTAAACTAAAAATAAAGATAAAATGACTAAAAATCAATCAACTAAGGAAATATATATATTTACACACTGAATCGATCTAGGAGTATGATTTAACTAACAATCATGTTTAGCATCAATTTCATCAACTTATTTGATTATCTAGTTATTGATTCACGTGGTTGATAATATATTAGTGATCTCATAACCTCTAACTGTCTACCACAATTGACATCCTAACTACATCGTTGAGCGGGGATAAATTGAACAAACTATGGAGCATTACGTTGTGTTCCCGTATTTGAGCCAAGCAAAGCACATAGGTATATCACTATCCTAGACACAATCAATTCAAGTAATATGCAAGAAAAGATCATGCTCCTTATATTCCACGTTCTATCCCTCTATTCCTCTCCTGAGTTCAAAAGAACACAATAAATTTATTCTAGTGGTGGCCAAACATCAAAATAGTAATCACAAGAATATAAGAACAACCAATATGATAAACAATTATGCCGAATCAAAATCACTAAACAAATATTTTGTAAGAAAATATAATCCAAGAACGAGAAGTGTAACTCCACATAGACATAGAACGAGAAGTGTAACTCCACATAGACATAGAGTAACTACAACAAATCATTCAAATAAAAGATGTAAAATAAATAAAAGAGAAGAAAAGATGAAATTCTAAATCAAAAGTTATTTCCTAATTTGTATCCTCCACCCTAATTAATAATTATTATTATGAACTATTTATAGATGTAGAAAACCCTGAATAAAATAATTGAGTCCAAAACAAATTGGGAATCCAAAACCAAACGGAATTGAATTCCATTTGAAACATTGTTTCGTCTGCCGCCTTGATGCTTGATACGTTCCCTTTGTGACATGTGGCATATGTGCCAATTTCAATCTAGTTTCTCTTTACTGCACTTTCATATGTATACAATATTACATTAAATTTAATTTGTTAAGCTTTCTGTTTGATTTTCTTCTTCAACCTTCCATTTTAAATTCGTTTTAGCTCCAAACTTCTTCATTTTTCCACCAATTTAATTCTACAAATAAATATACTATTTAGCACAATTCATAATATTTAGGCTAAAAAGGGACAAATATAAATAGTAAATGTGAGGCAAATAATGATTTAAAATATGTATTTTAGCCTCACATCAGAAACCAAAAGAAAAAATAATCAGAAAAGAGTAAGGGAAAGGGGTTTGGTTTGGTGTTTGGCGATGATTGATTTAGGGTTATATGTGGGTTTTTTGTGGTGGTTTAGTTAGTTGTTTGATGGTTGTTCTTCACCGAAGATGGGTTAGTTGTTCAGAAAAGAAGAGGGGATGGCATTGTGGAGGTGGGTTTGTGGTGGTGATAAGTTGGCTGCTCTTCACCAGAGAAGATGAAGAGAATTGTGATATAAATTCAAATGAATGATTTTTTTCGGTGATTTTAAAGATAAAGTGGGTAGAATTTAGTGAGGAAGAAGATATAATTATTAGAGATTTTTAATAATTAATTAGAGATTAATTAGTATAAAATAGAGTTAATAAAAGAAAAGTTAATTAATAAAGAAAAGAATATAAAAATTATAATTTCTAACGTGGCGTTAACGTAGCAGTGAGTATAATACACCACATACTGTGAGAGTGGTTTTACGCGTCTTAAGTGGTTTTAAATTCAACTTTTAAATAGTAAAGGTGTATAATAGGTCGTTATAATAGTTTGTGTGTAACTAACTTTTCGGTACAAGTTTGAGGGAGAATTTATGCTTTTAGTTCAAAAATGGTGAAATGGGGTTGAAACCCCGATTTTGAATTACATTAGTAGTTTGCACACGTGACAACCAGATTTTGGGGGTATTTGAGAATGACTAAGTTTTCCTCACTTATGGATTGTTAGTTTATTTTTGCATTTCTATCGTGTTGTTGGATTATAGGCTGACTTGTCTTGGTGGGATAATACGAGTGTCATCACGTCCATTTTAGATCATAACAAATGGTATCAGAGACAGGTTCGGAACCTACACAAGTGTAAAAGCAAGGAGTGAGTACCAACAAGTAACCCAATAAATACAAGATAAAACTAGCTTGGAATACGAGTACTGTTTCCATCCCAACCGAATCACCACAGCTACAACTTGCACAGAAATCAATCCAACCTAACAGTTTACAATATACAACCCACAAGGCTCAACAATCACAATCCAACAATTATAGTTCAATAATCATAAGTATCAAGTTGATCAATCACACGTAACAAGTTCATCCATCACAAGTATCAAGTTCATTATTTACAAGCATCAAGTTGGAATCCATGGGAACACCCAAGATCTAATTATCCACTAGAAGCAACCTCGACATCAATACCACTTATCGGAACAAACATTGACATCAATACCACCTACTGAAATAGGGGAATCAATATCACTCATCGATACAAACCTCGACAATAATATCACTAGTCAGAACTGACCTCACCAATAATATCACTCGTCAGAACTGACCTCGACAATAGTATCACTCACCGGAACTGACCTCGACAATAATATCACTCGTTGAAACTGACCTCGACATAATCTTCACACATCTCATCAATGCAAATAGGCATGTTCACAAAATAAGGAAGAGATGACAATTCAGGCAATTCACATCTATTAATAATACTATCAAAGTATTTCATCAATCACTGATTCAACATCAACACTTAAGGCAATACATAGTACTTCATTATCAACACGTTGCTTTTTTCATTAATCTCATTTCAATAATTAAGATCAATTCAATAAGAGAAATTTAACCCATCACCTCAGTCTCATTACTCCCAAAACATACAATGAAGAGAATACAAGATTCTATAAGTTTTAACAAGGTTTAGAGGTTCAGTTGCCTTAAACAATCACAAATCAATCCAAGACTTGAGATTTTTCCTTTCGAATGATATCCAAATCAACACAATCTAGTCAAGCAAATATTTAGAATAAGATTCCAGAACTAACAACACCCGTATCAAGTAAATTGAATAAATGGATCAAATCGGCTCAAAACCTGATTCCAAAAATAAGGTTTGAATCTAAAAATCGTTACATGAATATGTTACCCAATACATATGGGATCCATTGGTAAAACCATTTCAAAAAAGGAGTAGAAATCAACTCAAAATCATGAGTTTATCAAAGTTATTGGGTTCTTGAAGAAACCCCAATTTCATCCTCCAAAAACCTGATTTTAATCACTTAAATTCATTAATAAAAATGGGTAAAAAAGAATTAGAGTCAAGAATCGTTACCTAAATATTTTATCTTGAAATCGCCTCAACCGAATCCTCAAAGCTCAAAAATGAAAAATGGGGAAGAAATCTCAAATTTTGGTTTAAAACGCTATTAGGGGTCCTCCGCGAATGCGGATCCTTGCCTACGAATGCAGACCCCTACCCGTAAATGTGAATCCTCTGACACTTAAGGGCTTCGAATGCGACCCTTTTTCCTTTGAACGCGGAGAAAAAGGTTTCAGCCCTCCGCGAACGCAATAGCTCTCCTGCGAAGGCGGAGGTCAGCACACTGATATCTCATGAACACAGTCGAGCCTCCGCAGATGCGGGTCCCCACAACTACTCTTCGCGAACCGGTTACCAACTTTGTGTATGCGAAGGGTTAGACACCACGAGTTTAAACCAATAATTAGTAAAACTCAAAAAGGGCCCTTGGAAGTCATTCGGAACCCCACACACAAAAACCAAATATGTATCTTGACTAAACTTGACGTTCCAGACTCAATGGAACCATTGAAACACAAATTTGAGATCTCCTTGAATCGAAACCCATGAAAATCATATTGAACAAATATAACGCCTAAAAAGGTCAAATCAAGCTCATGACCTATGAAAATTCAATCAAGATCTCATTTAGGCCTAAAATCATCCCCCCAAATCCAATGGAAATGTCGGAAATCCAATCCGAGCATCCAAACCTCGAATGTTGACTAAAGTCAACCCAAAGGCTAAAATCTCAACAATTTCCAAATTAGGCCCTAAATTTCACGAAAGGACTCTGAATCTGAAACCGATGACTCTCTTAGATGAAATTCTACATTCCGGGATTGATGGAATCAATGAAATTCCATTCTAAAACTCGAACACCGAAAAGAACTTTTTAACAACTTTAGTTTTTCAAAACTCTAAAATTTCCACAATTCATAATTTTTTACTCAAAATTCAAAACTGATTTTGCAAACCAACCAAAAATGACTCGGACAACTATCGGGAGGGGTAAAATAGTAATTTTATGAAAATTTTTAAAAATGACCAACCGGGTCATTATATGAAAGAAACAAGGGAAAAATAATCTTTGAGTTTTCAAAGGATTGAAATCTTAGCTCAAAAGATGTTTGAACTGATTAAATCCAAGTTTTGTTGCATTGGTATTAGCTTGTCATGCCCCGAGGCTACCCCTTGATGTAAACACGGGACCTAGGATCACGAGTGACCCCAAGCTTTCCCTGAAGCTAGCATATCATAAGCATACTAAAACAACTGAATAAAGAGATACTATGCGAAAGCTAAAACAAGAGATAACTGCAAGGTGGGGAATACCCAATACTGATCTGAATATATATATAACTACTAGGAGTTCAACGATACTGAACATTTACTCAAATCTAAAGCAGAATCTAATACTATGTCTGAAAAGCATCTACTGACTAGAGTTGCTAAGACATGCCCCTAGCTAACTCTAGCAAAACTGAAAAACTGAAATAAAAGACTGAATATGAAAGACATGTTTATTGTCCTCGAAGTATGATGACTCACCACTGAAGCTGCTGAATACGGATTGGGAACCGATCTATGCGTGATCTGGATGCTGAACACCTGAACCTACATCATGAAATGATGTAGCACAGAGTATGCGTCAGTACTTGGAATGTACTGAGCATGCATGATATAGATAATAGTTGAACAAAGTATAAAAGTTGAACAAACATAACTGAGCAATGACATAATCTGAACAAAAACATAAATACTGAAATGTAACTGAAACTGAGCTAAATGCAATGACCAAGTACTAATCATGAATTTAACATGTTGAGACTGAATACTGAAGTATAACTGAAAACCTGGTCAAATGCAACTAGAGTCTAACTATGGGAGCTACTATTAACCGACATAAAACCACGCGAGCTAAATGCGGAGTCCGATGTATACCCCATATCGAGAGGACCCAATATACCTTGCTAGGGGTATAAAGGCATGACTGATGTGATCACTAAATCTGATGCCCAACAGAGGGGACTTATAAATCTACAGGGGCACGTAGTTCTGGGACTATAAGGGTGCGATGAACCCTAGTCCAACTCAGTGCTAAGCCTACTCCCAACTGGAAATGTATATGACACAACATAACTGAAATATTGGATAACTCAATATTCTGACATGTAGATCTGAGAATGCAACATTTAGGTACTGACTATGAAACATTCAAAACTGGAGCATGTATATCTGTTTAACTGACCTAGCAAGTGTAATTCATGAACTAAGAGAATCTACATAACTAGGGTTCTGAGTTTCATGCAAAGAACTAAGCAACGATTTCATGAAAACATGATAATCTGATTAAGAATACTATAACAGTTAAATTACAACCAATATCTAAGGTTTCAAAAACCCTAGGTCTAAGAAAGATATATCGAATCAAGAATCTGACTGAATTCTAGGGACCTAGCGGATGAAAGGAACTCACTAGTGAAATTCCACATACCTAGTGACGAAATCTATGGAGAAATCGTTCGATTTCGGGGCAGGAACTGAAGAAAACCTGATGCGTGTTCTTGAGGGATTGGTCGACTCTTTCTCCTATTTTTTGCCCTAAGTTCTGCTGAATTTTGGTGAATAAAGGTTTTGGTTATGTTTTGGCTATGTTATTAGGCTTAAACTGAGTAAAACGACGTAGTTTAGGTGTAAAATGGCATAGTTTAAATGTCCAATGAATAGGGGAAACAGACCAAAACGACCCTACTTAAAAACTTACGAGGGCCGACCACGGCACCATTGACGATCTGTCGTTGGGACCACGTCCCATCAAGTGGGTCGTGGTTCTTGGCTAGAGCTACTGGTTCTGGGCACCCCCCTCTACGGTCCACTTCATGGACTGTGAAGGCCACTGTGGTTCTTCACTTGGGGCTAGGGGCTGCTGGCTCAAGACAACGGACCCATCCATGACCCGTTATCGAGACCACGACCCGTGGTGGGCTCCGTGGTCTGAGCCTTAATGGCTCTGCCTCACTTCTACGAGCCCTGACACGGCTCGTGTGGGGATCCACGTCTCGTGAAGGGCTCTGTGGTTCACCACGCTTGGCTGAGTGTGAACAACGAGTAAGTCGACGGACCATGGTTCCTTTCACGGTCCGTGAACCCTTCTGTGGTTCACCAAATTTTCTGTTGTTCAGGTCTGTTAGGTCTGAGGTGTTACATAGCCCCTTGGTGTTCAACCTGCACAAAACATGGAGATAATAGGTAAAAACAACCACATTAGCTCAATTCAAGAAACACTTTAGGGATCTAGATCTTATCTTATTTTACAGCAGGTGACATTCAGTTGGAAGCTAAAGAAGTCTTCATTGAGGTTGAATCTATGGCATTTGTGAGATGTTTAAAATTCCCGGGTGAATCTAACTCGAGCTTGTAACATTCATATTTTGGTTGTCGTCTTGACATATCAAGCTTGTCGGAGATTATCTCACACTCACAGTTGAAGATAAAGATCTATGGAGATTTCTAGAGAGTCACGACAGTGTCTGTATGATTTCTTTGGATTTTTAGTTGTATTTTGTTTATTTCTATTTCAATTGGACTTGGGCCAATTTTGGGCCTAAGTGACTTTTCTTATTGTATACTTATTTTCAGAGAATAAAAAGGGCATTTTGCCTAGATTGGTCTTTTTCTTAGGAAAAATTACTTAACTACACATTCCTTTTTACCATATTTTCTATTATTCCCTATCATTTTAAAAAGGCTTAAGTCATCGACCGCCCCTTAAAGTTGTCCGCATAATTCACTTAGACACCTCAACTAAGACTTGTACCTATTGAACACTTAAATTGTTCAAAACATGTACCTATTAAACACAAAACGCTGATATGACAAAAAATGTGTTTTGCACTTCCCTAAAGCGCGTGAAAAGATTCAAAATAGTGTCTTTTTGAATTTTTTTTACATTTTTTCTTCTTTTATTGACACTTGGCATTATAATTAACTTAAAAATATTTTTCTTCTTTCATTTACACTTTTTTCAAAAAAGAAAAGGACCCCACTCCCTACCTATCATCTTCTTCATACTTTAGTTTGCAAAACTTTCTTCATTTTAGCTCCAACATTGTTTTTCTTTCTTTTTTATATAAAAAGAATATTATTTCTTCCAAATATGAAGATAAATGAAAATCAACTATGAAGATTCAGATTTGAAAGAAAGTAAGACTTTCTTTCGTATGATTTATTTCAAATATCATAAAAATAAGGAACAAATATGAAGAAGAAGAAAGAAGATAAATGATTTTTACGTATAAAAAAAGTTAGCCGATATTTGTTTATCACAATTTTCGAACAAAGATTTTTACTCAAATTCA
>JAJOOF010007504.1:0-20605 GCA_029582545.1 Solanum lignicaule | reverse complement strand
AAAAGAAAACGTAACTAATAAATTTAGAATACTACTATTGTTATTTCACATGATAGGTCTGTTTGGAAAGCCACCTGGTAATTGGAATTGGTGTAAGTACTAGGGTAGTAATTACCAGCCTAGTAATTACACTGTCTAGTAATTACACTGACCTGTTTGGTTGCCACAGTGTAATTACATTGTAATTACACATTCATGTTTGGATGCCACAGTGTAATTACACATGTTTTGTTTGGATGCACAATTGCAATCATAAAATTATAATAAATTTTTAAAATAAAAAAAAATTATTATTTAAAATTTATACTAGATAAATAAGAAACTTTATAAATGACATTAAATTAAATATTTAAGATATATATTCTTTTTTGAAAATATATTAATTAATAAAAATATTTTCTGTAACTAATATTATGAAAAAATAATTGATTTATATTTTTTCAAATTAATATATATCAATTGAATTGATCATAACAACTAAAAGTATGAAGTTTCTACGAACATCGTGAAATGCATGTTTGATAAAAAGAATAATATATAAATAAAATATCATAAATTATTAAATGTTTGACAAATATATAATTTATCAACTCTAATTAAAAAATGACGTGCAATGTAGATTCAATATTACTAAAACAAATGAAACTGAAAATATAACATAAGTTATAAATTCAAAACAAAAATTTTAACATAATACTCTTATAACAAATTTCAACATAGCAATAAATATGATTTAGTTTTAGTTTTTCTTAATATAGAAAACGTAAGTCTATAACTTACTTAACAATAAATTCTATTTTAATTTAAAAATTAGAATATAATAAAATTATGCTAATGAGAAAATAAGCATGGCATAAAGAAATAGACAATACGAAAAAATTACATAGAATCACGTAAAGTAAGGTTGAGAATGAGAAGAAAATGAAATACAATAATATAAAATAAAAATAAACTTTTACAAATTTTTAGAATAATAAAATTAAAAAAAAGAACTTAAAATAATAGAAGTAAAAAAAATTAAAACAAAAAAACTAAAATAGAAATAAAAAAAAAAAGAAATTAAAAAGTAATCAGGTGGTAATTACACCATATAATTACCAGCAATTCACAGCCTCTGCCTGTGAATTGTAGAGTGTAATTACCCCCTGCCAATTACACCAATTACCTGTTGACCAAGTAATTACCTGTCCTTCCAAACAGGACAAGACAGTGTAATTACTCCAATTACACCAAATTCAATTACCGGGATGTCCTTCCACATAGGCCCGAACTAGAAGCGTAGAACTATAATAGTCTACATTCATTAGTTAATTTTAAAAAGAAAAAGTATTTGGAAAATACAAAAAATTGAACCCTTTCACCACTGATCCACACCATTCATTGTGTAAAGAGTGGGTTCATTATGTTTATACACATAGCTTTACAAATAATTTATATGTATAATAATTTTTTCAATGAAGTGGGTTCAATTGAACCCACTTCAACCATTGTGGGTCCGCCCCTCCATGTAACTCATATGACCATTAGTTTCTTATAACTTATGTAACATCTATCGTATTTATCTACCCACATTAATATTCCTTATTCTACCCATTGATTATATGGAAGACTTCTTTACCTATAAATAGTGGTGTTTCTTCCTCTGTGAAGTGAAGTAAGAAAAGTGTTAAGTGTGAAACATATTGCAGTGGATAGTAGTGAAAGAGAGAGTTGAGAAAAACAAAAATATTATAAGTCTTCAACTAATTCACTATACAAAAGAGAATAATTATATGTTGAAGGAAAGTGTTCTTTTTGTGGAGCTTTGGACTTTTCAACTAATCCGGAGTTATTTGAGTTGTACGGCGTTGTTGGATTGTTGTATCATGGAAGGGACAAGCCAAAAGTTATACTGCTAGATCGATGTAGATTATGACACAGTGGACTTGAATCTCCTTGATGAGAGCGAGATATCTACCCCTCAGCCTGGTTGATTATTTATTCATTTTTTCAACTGTAATTTATTGTATTTGTGGTATATTACACCAACTTCACTAGTAATCAAGAGAAAAGGATGAAGAATAAATAATCTTTCTATTTTAACTTATATCACATATATTTTAATTTCGAGAATCAAATTAAAAAAAATATTAATCACGATTTATTTACATGCTTAAATTTCTTTGAAATTGTTAATTTCTATGACTTATTATATAATTTTTTTATGTAATTGTAAATTATGTAAATTATTTTTCAATAGTCATTAAATTGTTATGTCTGAATATACGATTAAAATAAAATAAAAATTGACTCTCTAAATTTGAATTATTCATATAAATTGATTTTTACGATAAGATACATGAAGCAAACAAGATGTTTTGACAAAAAGCAAGCCAACTTATCACATGGTGTATCGTACATATCATAACATGGAGATGATGTGGGGAATGACGTATGGAATACATTTTAAAAACAACTTATCTAATATATTTTTTTAAAAAAAAGAAAGACAAGTTTCTAAAGTCAAACTGGCATTGGGATCAAAGCACTATCCCCCTCCAACAATTAAAAACTTTTAAACCATTTATTTTTCAATTATAATTTTCTATATTTTGTTATGATTAAAAGATCAATCTATCTAATACTAGTGGCTATAGAATTAAATATATGAAGCTGGCAACTCACATGTTGATGTTCTACTCAACTTCTACATTACTTGCGTTCTTGATGGATCTTGAAAATTAAACGAATTCTTATTTAACCCCATGATCCTTCTTCTTCTTTTATCAATTTTCTTTTCATATTTGTAATACTTGTTATGTATCAATTTATGTGACACAGTTTAAACTTCGCGATTCAAACTTTTAAACTTAGACTGTTATTAATTTGGACGTAAAAACTTTAAGTTATTTGAAAACTACATAAAAAGACTTGATTGACTTTCTAAATTTGAACTGTGATATATAAATTGGGACAACATTCATTCTTTCACTCAACTAATAAAAGGAACTTACATAAATTTCATTAGTTTAGGAGCTAATTACTTAGATACATTCTAGTTTGCAATATTACATATCTTATCAGATTTTTGTGCCTTCAAATACGTCAAGATACATGTATCTCGGATACATGGGTCAAATTTAGGTGTAATTTGTTCTAGATACATTGTATCCAAGTGGATTCATATGTATCTATGATACATAGCAAAACTCCCTCCCCTCTCTCCCATCTCGCTCACCACTCTCCCATGTATGTGGTATCCAAGATACATGTGAATCACTTCAGATATAATAAATAAATATATATATATCTAGTGTGTATTAGTGTGATTCACATGTATCTGGTACATACGAATCTCGCTCGCCTCCCTTGGCTCTCTCTCATCTCACTCGCTACTCTCCCATGTATATGGTATCCCATATAGATGTAAATCACTCCAGATATATACAGATACATGTATCTAGTGTATTAGTGTGATTCACATGTATCTAGTACATACGAATCTTGCTCGTCTCTCTCCCTATTTTTGTGTAGCTGGTAGCAAAAATACATGTATCTAAATCTAAGATACGTATAAAACTCTTAATTAGTGGTAAAATACATAATATTTAAAAATATACGTAATAATAATATATATATATATGATAGTGAAGTATGTCTAATATGTAGTTTTTCCAAATAATAATTATATGCACATGTACCGCCCAAGAATTCATTCGTTCGTACATGTCCGTAGTATGTGACGTGGGTTTAGCATTCAACTTACTCTAAGCATCTTAAAAAAACAAATTTTCTATTGTCATGTTGGACAAAAAAAAAATTATCATATGGTCACAATTTGAATAACTATAAATATACACATGCATAATCTTCATTTTCATTATAACGGCTTCTAAACAAGCACTCAGCATATATATGTACAACTTCAAAACCATGAAATATACTAGTGTTTCTTGTGTACTCTTCTTTTGTTTAAATATACTAATACCTTCTTGTTTAGCTTACAATGTGGTTAGTTTTGGGGCTAGGGGAGATGGTAGGACAGATTCAACCTCCGCGTTTCTTCGCGCTTGGTCTGCTGCCTGTCACTCTACTAGCCAGCCTATCGTACATATTCCACGAGGAACGTATTTGGTAAGGACGTTGAACTTAAATGGTCCTTGTAAGAGACGAATAGAGTTCCGAATTGATGGTACTCTCGTTGCTCCGGTGAACTATAATGCAATTGGAAATTCTGAGTTTTGGATTATGTTTTATAAAGTAAGTGGACTTAATGTGTATGGTGGAACTATTAATGCAAAGGGACATGGTTATTGGTCTTGTAGAAAAGGTGGAGGTACTTGTCCACAAGGAGCTAGGGTAAGTAAACCGATTCCATGAATGTAACATTCAATTTATATATTTGAAAATCACGTACAACTTTAAATCACAATATTTGAACTCTTATGGAGTAATATCTTAAAAACATATAAAGAAATTCTGGTCAAATGAAAATTCTGGCTCCGCTGCTCTTAACTGTTTAACTAACTCTAATGTGTATAAATCTATATATTGCAGTCGATACAATTTATGTGGTGTAACAATGTACTGTTAAAGGGTTTGACATCACTAGACAGTCAAAGAGTACATGTAGGGATTGGTTACAGCAGCAATGTGAGAGTTGAGAATGTTAAGATAACAGCTCCAAGTGGAAGTCCAAACACTGATGGAATTCATGTTCAGAACTCGAGGGGGATTACTATTTATGGCAGCATTATCAAGACTGGAGATGACTGTATATCCATTGGCCCTGCCTCCGCGAATATGTTGATTGAAAAAGTTGGATGTGGCCCTGGACATGGCATTAGGTACGTACTTAGAGCCTATTTGAATTGACTTTTGCTTTTGACTCATAAGCCAGTAACTTATGACTTATATTTATTATGTCGTCCGTGCAGCATTGGAAGTTTGGGACATAGTTTGAATGAAGATGGAGTAGCAAATATCACAGTAGCAAATTCTGTTTTCACAAAGACACAAAATGGGGTTAGGATAAAATCATGGGCAAGACCAAGTGGTGGCTTTGCTAAAAATCTCATGTTTAAAAACCTTGTTATGAGGAATGTTGGAAATCCCATTTTCATTGACCAAAACTATTGCCCCCATAATGTGTGCCCTCGTCAGGTACTCCTTCCATTTCAATTTATTTGTCTGATTTTTATCTGACACAAAGTTCAAGAAAACAGAAATATGTAAAAGGCACACTTATTATGATGTTGAAAGGTCTAAATGGAACAAGCCTGAGTTAAAGTGTCAAAATGAAAATTAACGTTATAGAACCATGCTTTCTTAATTTCTTCAAGTTATAACCATTTGATATGAATACAGAGTTCAGGAGTGAAGGTGAGCGACGTAACATTCAAGAATGTGAAGGGAACGTCATCAACACAAGCAGCCATGAAATTTGATTGCAGTCCTTCAAATCCGTGCACCGGAATAAAATTACATGACATAAAGCTCACTTACAACGATCGTTTGAGAAGGCCAGCCTTTGCTTACTGTAAAAATGCAAGGGGAAGTCATGCTGGCAAAGTGTTTCCCAAAAGTTGCATATGAAGAAACCTCAAAACACCAAAATTTATACTCCAACAACAAAATAACTTCTTATGTTTTTTTGTTTTTGTCAGTTTTCTTATGTTATTTTAGTAATCACTTATGTAAGGTGTTGAATAGTTGAATTCTTCATTTACCATATAAAAGAAGTAAATTGCGGAATATAAAAAACATTTGAAACTTTAGTGTTAAAATCTCATTTCTCAAAGAAATAGAAATCACAATCTAAAACTCCTTAGTCAAGGCTAGGGTCGGAGCTACAATATTCCTATGATAGTCAAGCGAATACTCGTCGCCAAAAAATTACATTATCTCTATAGATAAAATATTATGTTATATGATTTCTACTTACGTTTGAACACCCTTGACATGATTAGGTAAAAATAGCACAATGGTTTAGTGTGTTAAAAAATTTCCTCAATGGCTTGGCTGGCTTCACACATTCTGCTTGTTTAGCTTTAGGGATTTTTTAACTCTCTTTCTTTTTTTTTTTAGAAAAGAGCCAAAAATTTCTTTAGCGTATGAAAAATGGCTCATAAATATCCATTTTTAACCTTTGGATCTAAGAGTCTAGGAAGTAGGCAGGTGGTTGTCAATATGCGGCTTCCTAGACACTAGACAGGGACAATTTTGTCATTTATATATTTTTCTGATTTAATGTGTTTATCTTATTTTACTTTAGTCTGTTATATATTTAAAAATTACATTAAAAAAATATTATAAATCAATAATTAGCAACTTAAAATGTTAAAAGACATATAAAAAAATTGGATTGACTTTTGAAATTCTATCGGTGTCACATAAATTGGGATAGAAAATTGTATATAAAATAAGTTCGGGGGGTGGGGGGTAATAGGACCTCAGTAAAGGTTAGGTGTGTCTCAGGGATTTTGGGCATAGGCTGGGGGGGTACTTATCCATTTTCACAAAAGTATTATAAATCACAACAATTAAAAATTTAAAATTTTAAATGACATAAAAAATTTGATTGACTCTCAAAATATTGTCAGTGTCACATAAATTGAGATAGGGGGAGTAATATATCTTATTTGAAAATGACGTAAAAAATATTATAAATTACAATAATTGACATCTCAAAATACTTAAAAGACAAATAATTTGGTTGACACTCTGTCACGACTCGAGTCTACACCCTGGACGTGGCCGGCACTTGAGAACCATTTCTAGTCCCCAAGCGAACCCTCATCCTGACTGACTACAAGCTGAAGACTAACTCAAGCATGCAAAGCTTAAAACTGAATAAAATTCGTTAAACTTAATTACAAGATACCTTAACTCAAAAGATTAACTCTGAATAAAATAGTATATTCAACTCGCCAGAAATAGGCAACTCAAGTCTTTAATACATTTAACAAAATAAATGAAACAGACTTCTCAAACTCTACTGTCTATCTATGAAGCCTCTAATTGACAAAGATAGAAGTTGGGACAAGACCCACGACGTCCTGACAAAAATGAAAGTAAATGAATCCTCTGGAAGTAAGGAGGCTCACCATAGCTAACTCGAACTCCATGTGGTATCAACAAAGCTTCCTTTGATGACCTTGAATACATGTATCTGCATCATGAAATGATGCAGGTCAAATGGCTCAGTACATGGAATGTACGAGCATGTAAGGGGAATTCTAAAGCATAACATAAGCTTGAACTTGATAAAAATGAAACATACTTACCTCTTCTCAACTCACTCATGCTAAACTCTCAACTCAAGAATAAGAAACATAGTTCAACTCAATGACAAGATATTCAACTCAGTGAAATAAGGCTCAACTCAATAATAAGATACTCGACTCTGGGTACTTAACTCTGGATACTCAACTTTGGATACTCAACTCAATATAAAGCAACAATACACATGCAATATATGAAAAACTTTTAAAATAGTACAAAGCAACTCAGTGTATTGAAAAATACAATAACAACTCCATTTATATATAATAAAATATAATATAACTCTGTGGGAGTTTCTCTAACCAACAACCATCCCTATGAGCTGTGATGATACAACGTCTCGCCCACGCTGCCAGAACTGTCCTATAACTTGTCGGGATATAGAACGCCTCAACTAAGTGAATCCACTAGTCTATGCTAAAAAGCATTAAGGAATCGTCTAAAAAGTATGACCATTTCTACCCACGTTGGCTACATGGTTTATGGAGACTTGAGTTATCTGAACTCGTCCCCATATCGGTGCTCAATACTACTCCCAAAATATACTCAGCTCATATGTTTAAAAACATAACTCTTTCTGTGGTTTGAGATTATTACTCAAAATCTTTCTCTAAAAAGAGATGCTACTCAAATTGCTCAAAACTCTTTTGGAAATCTCAGTTTTCTTCTCTTTTAAATGTGAAAACATTTACTTTGGGAATACTTAGTTCCCATATATCATTTTAAAGAAAATGAACTCGACTCTACTCTTTCTCAACTCAAGTGCTCAAGTCTTAAAACAATTTTAGAAAAAATTGTAAAAGACTTCTCAGAATAAAGTTCATGCCGAATTATGAACGTGAACGACTCAATTCAAGGTTTTCAATAACCATAACTAGAACTCAATACTCGAGACTCAACAACTCAGAACTCAAGGACTTTAATGGTAATACTTGTTTCAATAATGCTCAACTCATAGGGTTCATGCGGAAATTATGGGCATGAACTACTGAACTCAAGGACACAAAGATACTTCTCATCTCAAGACTGCTCGACTCATAGGGTTCATGGGGAATTATGGGCATGAACAACTAAACTCATAGACTTCATGGGTAATATGTAATAGTCCCATGATTAGGAATAAAATCTCAAAAGGGATTAAGAACTCAAGACTTAGAACTTGAAGATACTACTTTTCTTAAAGATGCTCGAATTATGAAGTTCATGTGGAATTATGGGCATGAATGACTTGACTCGAAGGTCTACATTACAATATGGAACTTGTGTATACGACTCTTCTCATTCTCATACTTACTTCCTCAAAACTTAGCTCAAATCAACTGTTGATCTCAAAGGATTCACAATTGAACACAAAGACTTTCTTGAACTCTACTCTTAACTCTCTCTTGAATGTGAATTATGAATTCAAGAGTTATGGTTCATAATATGGAAGATCTCGTTATGATAAAGTAGACTCATGAATATATTCTCCTCATTCTCATACTCACTTGCTTGAGTCTTGAGACGAGTTATTAGAAGTTTGTAGAAGACTCCTCAAAAAGACTCAAAGGGTCTTTCTCAAAAATGTTCGAAAGAACCCTCAAGACTTAAATCTTAGCTCTACCTTGAATTTGAATTATGAATTCAAGGTTATGATTTGTGGTAGGAAAGGTATAGTGATGATTAAAAGTGTTTTAGATAGTTAATCATGAGAAACGGTTAAACAACACTGTCTGGGAAGCAAATCCGTGACGCGGAGATGAATTAAAATGTTTGGTCGAAATAATTTTTGAAACAATGGAGTCCACGTTCTCTCCGCGACGCGGAGAGAAAATTTTCACCCTGAAGGATCAGGTCCGCAACGCGGACCTATTACATGTTTCTTGTCCGACTTTTTCTTCCTCATTTTCTAACCCCAATTCGCCTAAATTCAATTCTTTTTCTCAATTTCTCTTTAGATTCAAATACCCAATACATGTACACAAGAATCTAATTAAACACAACTCTAAAATCGACACGATTTCCTCAAGAACTCATCAATCTCATCTAAACTTAAGAAGGAAAGTCAATTTCAAGAACATAATTCAAGAACATTAAACCTTCATCTTTCTAGAATGAATTTAACGCTGAAATTAACATGATTGGCATGTGGGTGAACAAACCCAACACTATGGAAGATTACATACCTCTTAGGGATCAAAATCATCGGGAAAATATGCAACAAAACTCAAGAACCTCGACGAACGCCTTGATCCTTTCCTCTTTTCTCCTCTTTTCTCTTCTTTTCTCTTCTTGAACTCTCAACTAAAACCCTAGTCGTATATTAGGATTATAAAACTGAACATAATAGGATTATATCCTTAAAACCTTAATAAAAATTAATTATAGCTGATTGGGTAAGGAAAAGACCAAAATACCCCTTACTATTTTCGGGTAACTTTCCTTAATTGGACAGCTTGACTTCAAAAGGGCGTATCTCACTCATCCGACCTCGAAACTTAGCAAACTCAGTGGTGTTGGAATGATAATTCAAAGACCTTTCATTAGTATCTTGTAGCCCACCTAACTCATCCTTTACTAAGAGTTATGGTCGTTTGAAGTTGACCCAAAACTCATAACTTAAGCATAACTTGCAAAATTTCAGATTTTGCTATTTCCAATTTAGTTCAACTTTTTTTTGGAACTCAAGGTGCTACATCTCGTGACCTTAACACTTAAGAAATTTTAAATTCCTCTGTAAAATCCTACTCACAACAAAGGATGGTTCGAGTCTTAGCTCAAAAAATTTATGGGGTGTTACACACTCGGAATTCTATCGATGCTACATATTTTGGGACAAAAGGAATAACATATCATTTCTGAAAATTATGTAAAAGCTACTATAAATAAATAATAATATTTAATAACTTAAAATTTTTGCAAATCATAATTTTTTTTAATTGATTCTTCAAATTTCATTTGTCACATAAATTGGAACAAAGTGAGTAACATAAATTGGGCCTATACTGGCATGAGTTCCAATGTATAGTTCAATAAGGGGTAGTTTAGTAACTAAATAGAGTTATGCAAGTATTAGTAATGTGTGTGTTAGTTATGTTGGTATTATCGATACTCATAACTATTTTGGAAATAGCTAGGATTTAATGTAATGACCTGGTTGGTCACTTTTGGAAAGTTTCATAAATTTACTGTTTTTCCCTCCCGATATTGACTCTGAGTTGTTTCTAATTGAGTTTTGAAAATTGGTTTAGAACCTTGGGTATAAGTTGTGAATTTTTGTAAGATTTAAATTTGAAAGGCTAAAGTTAGTAAAAAGTGGTTTTCGCTATCTTTGAGAGTTTCGAGTGTCGGAATGGAATTTCATCGATTTCATTAGTCTCGGATGTGGAATCTAATCTGTGAGAGTTGCTGGTTTCAGATTCAGAGTCCTTTCGAGGATTTGAAATCCAAAGTTGAAAAATTATGGAAATTTTGCCTTTGGGTTGTCTTTGGTTAATAGTCGAGGTTCGAATGCTCGGATCGGAATTCCAAGAGTTCCGTTGGATTCGAAGGATGATATAAGGCGTTGGTGAGGTCTTGGTTAATTTTTGAGAGGCTCCGAGCTTGATGTAGCATTTTTAGGTGTTGTGTTAGTGTTTTGTGACTTTCACATATATTGAGTCAAGGAGACCTCAGATTTGTGTTTCGACGCTTCCATTAAGCTTGGATTCACATATGATTTGTGTGTACGGGATTCCAAACGAATATCGAGGGTCATTTCGATGCTTTGAGAATTGGCTGGTTTTTCTTATGCTGGTGTGCTTCACTTTCGCGAAGAGTGCCTCGTGATTGCGATGTTTGAGAAAATGAGATCTTGGTCGCAAAAGCGAAGGGCCTTTATTAGACAGGCTTCGCTCAAGCAAACCATGGGTCACAATCGTGATGCTCGTGAAAACGAACCCTGGTTCACAAAAGCGAAGGCCCTAACTTTTGCGGGGTTCGCTTAAGGGAACCCATGGTGGCAAAAGCAGCATCAGAGAGAGGTTTTGACTTGTAAATTTAGGGGTTTAATCCCCATCTTTCATTTTTGAGCTTGGTAAATCCTTGGTGCAGATTTTGAAGAGATTTCTTGTGCTAAATATGTTTGGTAAGCTTTTATGACCCTAAAACTTTATTTTCCTTTGATTATTTTTGGATTTTAACATCAAGACTCTGGATTTTGATTGGCAAATGACAATTTTTTTCAAGAACTCAAGTTCTAAACTAAAATGGAGACTGTGAACTGATTTTAGGTCTTTTTTCAAAATGGTTTTCACTAATAAGTTCCTAAGGACTTGAGTTACATTTTCAAGTAAATAATTTCCGATTCAAACCTCATTTTCAGAATTGAATTTTGATGATTGACCCATTTGTCAAAGTATATGTCTAGGTAAATCTAGTGTGAATGCATAATAAATATAGATTGTGCAGCCTTGGACATTGGTCGGAAGGAAAAGACTCAAGTCTTGAAGTGACTAGTGGGTTGAATTAAGGCAAGTGATCTCCTACACCTTGTAAACTAGTAGAATTCATGTATTTCCCTTCATTGTATGAGTGTTGGGAGTAATGGTAATAAGGTGAAGGGTTCACTGTTGCACTTGACAAATCTTAATGAATAAAAACGGGGCTTAAATGAAAATGCTATGTTTTGATCATAATGTTTGTGAATTGCCTTGTTGTGGCCTCATTTGATTGATTGATGAAATGCTTTGATAGCATGAATGTTGACTTGGATTGTTGTCTCCTCTTTATGGTGTGAGCTTGACTATGTGCATTGATTTTTTACACTATGGTGAGATATGTGATATAGATCTGATGGGGAATGGGTTCCGGCTAGTGATATAAAACCGATTTGAAATAGATCCAGCTAGTTATATAAAGCCGATGGAAATGATTCCGGCTAGTGAAATGATATAAAATTAATGGGAGATGATTCAGGTTACTGAAATGGTATAAAGCCAATGGGAAATGGTTCCGTCTAGTGAAATGATATAAAGCCGATAAGAAATGGTTTCAGCTAGTGATATGATATAAAGTCGATGGGAAATGGTTGCAGCTAGTGATATTGAGCCGAAGGGAAATGATTCCGGCAAAAGTTTGATTATTCTGATTTGATGTATTTTTATGCTTATGTTTGACCTACTTGTTGATTGTGATTCATGCACTTGTTACTTGTGATTGATCTACTTGACATTGATCTTGACTTACTTGATACGTGTTGGTTGTTGAATAGTGACTATTGGACTGTGATTATTGAGCATTGTGAGTTGTGTATTGTAGAACTGTTAGGTTAGATTGAAATTTGTGCAGGTTGTAGTTTGAGGAGGTTCGGTTGGAATGAAAGGAGTATTCAATTTCTAGCTAGTTTCATTGTTTATTAGGTTGCTTGCTAGGTACCATGTTTGTTGGTACTCACTCCTTACTTCTACACTTGTGTAGGTTTCGAGCCCGGTATCGTATGTTGCTCTTCTTCTCCCATCTCCGAGGCTTGTCAAAGAACTGCTGAGAGGTAGCTTCTTGTCATCTCGGTGGGCCCTCTAGTTTTTCTTTCTATGCTTTGTTCTATATGAGAAACAAAGACTTGACACTTGTACTAATTTCTTAATTCTGCACTTTTATTAGTGGATTGTACATGTGGCAACCAGATGTTAGGGTGTTAATAAAATGAATAAGCATTCCGCTTTTATCTTGTTCTTTCTTTATCTTTCATTTTTCTTTCGTTTTGTTGGGTTGAGGCTGACTTATCTTGGTCTGAATAGACAAGTGTCATCACGTCTATTTTTGGGTCATGACAAATTGCATCAGAGCCCTAGATTCATTTGTTTCGTGTGCATTTTATCCTTGATTTTTAGTATTCTTGAGGCGAGTTATATTGTTGAGTTATGAGTTTTTAATTCCCAAATATTGAGTTATTTATCATTTTATTGAGATCCTTGATGTTATTTGTTCATGTCTATATTTCTGCATGAACACTACTATTGAGTTAAATTTGAGAATCTTTTCAAAACAAATGTTTTTTCTTCAAATTGATTTACGAGAAGAGTAAAAGATGAGTTTTGATATAGACTTTTCAAATATGAATTGAGTAATATAAAGGCTCTAAGTCTTCCCAGATCTATCACTTTTTACATTGACAAAAGAGAAACTTTGATTTCTAAATTAGTTAATGAGTTCAGTGATTTTCAGAGTAGCTACCTCTTTAGAGAATATATTTTGAGTAAATACATCAAATTGAGAAAGAATATATTTTATACATTTAAGCATGAGTATATATTTATTGGGAGTGGTATTGAGCACCGATATGTGGATGAGTTAAGAAAACTCACCTTCATCATAAATCATGTAGCCAATATGGGTAAAGAATCGTACTTTTTAGATGACTCTTTATTTATTTCGAGTAGAGCTTTAGTGGATCCTCTTAGTTGAGATGTTCTATATTCCGCTAAGGTATAGGACAGTTCTAGTAGCGTGGGCGAGACATTGTATCACCACGTTGCTCATAGTGATGGTTTTCGGTTAGAAAATCTCCCAAATAGAGTTAAAAGTGTATTTTTATCATATCACTTAATATGTTGAGTTCAGAGATGAGTAAGTATTTTGTAAATTTGAAATGTTTACTCCTTTATGATTTACATGTAGTTAAGTATTGTTTCAGCCTTTTCAGTTTAGTTATTGTCGCTTCAGCTATATTACATACTCGTGCAGTCAATGTACTGATGTCATTTGACCTGCATTTTTCCATGATGTAGATATAGGTATTTAGGACCATTAACATGTGCTCTGTTGAGATCACTTTGCCCTTCTTGCAAGCTTTGTTGAGCCTTCCCTGCATTACGGAGGACTCCACTTTTGTCTTTCACTTTAGTAGATTTGAGGTGTCGTGGGTCTTGTATCCCGACATTCATGTTGAACTATAGAGGCTTCATAGATAATTAGTATTGAGTTTTTTTTTTTCAATATTTCAATTGGACTATTTTGGCAAACTATTATTGTTTACAAAATATTTTTAGATAGTTTTAAGTATACTATTTTGAGATAGGTTTAGTTTTGAGAAGTTTCAAGACTTCTGAATTTATTTATGTTTTAAAGCTTAATTCTGCTTTAGTTAGTCTTCCGCTAAGTAGTCAGCAAGACAAGGATTCTCTTGGGGATCACCAATGATTCTTAAGTATCAGTCATGTCTAGGGTGTAGGCTTAGGGCGTGATAGGTGAACTTGATGAGTCCGAGATTTGGACTCATTTAGGGCTTTATTTATATAGATTCAGTGTCCTCAAATGCTTATTTTGTGCCAATAACTGATGTAAAACCCTTGATTTCCAGGTATATGGATTGAGGAACAAAGCAAGGACACTAATTTGCAAAAAGGAACAAAGCGAGCTGAAAGAATGAAGAAAAACAAGCCTGATGATCGCCAAGTCAATTTGGCGAGTCACCGAATAGCTACTTGACCGCCTAAAGTTCAAGTATGCCAAGCCATGAAGGAAAGAACCAAGTTGATGAGAGAAGGGAGCAGTCGGCGGATCGCCGAGTGGTTCCGCAATGCAGTGTTAGATCGCCCAAAGTTACAGACCTTGAGGATGTTGAATACCAAGGTAGAAGGGCGATGAAAGTGACCAAAGGGTGGCTCATCGAGTGGTTCGGCGAGCCGACTTATTTCGCCGAGTGACTCTTTGCAGCTTATTTTTGGCGACTACAAATACATTTTTGAACATTTAGTTTAGTATCTTAGCTCATATGTTTTTAGTTTATTATTGAGTTTTGAACTTGTGAGACAGTTTTCTCTAGTTTTTCCTAAGCTTTGAAGAATTCAAGTTTTTCACTTTTGAGAATTTGGAAGTGGATCTTTGATATTTTTAGAATTGGAGCATTGTAAGGATGAATCTACACTTACCCAGTTGATGGATAATCAATTTGGTAACTGTTTTTATCTTTTTATAATGTCTAGCTAAAACCCCAATTCTTGGGGTGTAATTATGTGATTATGGGCTGATTTAGCTTATGGGTATTACTAATTGTTAGTTTAAATGCTATTTAGAAGTGAGTTCAATCATTTATTGTGGTTTAATTTAAGAATTGTAGTTGCAAATGTAGTTCTATCTTTATGTTCTTGACTTGCTCGAGAGAGAGAGGTTTTAGAACTAAGGCTTTTGATTGATGGTCTGTAGGTATTGGGTTGACCTTGGTTCAGCTCGAGAGAGTGAATCCTAAACCATTTTCCACATATTCAGCTCGAGAGAGTGAATGGACTAAGGTGTGGGTTGTTTTTAATTTGCATGCTTGTTGATGTTCGAGAGAAATCAACATGATTCGGGGTAAATTGTTTGAGAGAAAGTTTATCTCCTCTATAGCTTAGCCTACTCACTAATATCTAGATATTTTCTAATAGTTGCAATTACCCATTTGTCTATAATAGCCTATAATCAAATCACATCCCAAGAACCCGTCTCATTATTGTTATTTCATATTGTTTGTTGTTGTTTGTAGTAGATAATTTCAAAACCATTTGTCTAATAGTTGCAATTACCCATTTGTCTATAATAGCCTATAATCAAATCACATCCCAAGAACCCGTCTCATTATTGTTATTTCATATTGTTTGTTGCTGTTTGTAGTAGATAATTTCAAAACCAAAACCTCCCATTTGACATTCGTGTCACCCCCTTATTTGAATGATGTCTTTATTCGATAATTTTCATTCCTATGACTGATTTGATCATGTTCATACTTCCCTATTGAATCTTAAACATGTACTGCTCCCTGTGGGATTCGACACCAACTCATTTAGTTGGGTTTTATACTGACTAGCGATTATTAACAGTTAGAATTGGATGAAGTGTCCTTGAAACGTTAATCAAAATGGCGCCGCTGCCGAGGAGATGTGTTGTTTGAGATTCTTTTGGTGAAGTTGAATTTTGTTTATTTTAGTCGTAGTTGATTCTACTTACTTTTAGTTTTGGTTTTTGTATGTTACTTGCTGAACAAAGGAAATGAGCTTGTCTTGTAGCAACGATAACCAAGTGGACCACCCTCCTTCAAAAATGATGATTCTTAGGGATAGCATCCTAAATTTCAAGCAATTGGATGGTGAGACAATCCATGAGTTGTCGCTGAGATTTAAGACACTATTGTTGCAATGCCCAACTCATGGTCCCAAATAATATGCTACTGGACTGCTTCTATAGAGTTCTTGGTCCTGAGAACAGAAGAGTGGTTGATTAACTTACTCGGGTGGTCTAATACGACAACCCTATGCAATAGTAGCCTAACTCCTTGATCATATGACTAAGACCAACAAGGAGACAGAGAAGGACCAGAATTTGGCCAAAAAGATTATGGAATTTGAATTACTGTACAAAAAGAGAGATATGTATGTTCCTCCCTATGAGCGTCAAAAGCTCAAAGATTCTGAGGGTGGCCGATTTGAGAATATTCTCTCTCGTATTCTCAACAAGGTTGAAGGGTTCGATAAAATTCTGAAGGAGATGAAGGAAGATGGATCGACCCTTAACCAGACGGTGACTTCTCGTTTCGTCATTATAAAGAAGTTGGAGACCCAAATGGGTTAAATTTCTTCTCATTTAAACTCGAGAAAACAAGGGGGATTGCCTAGTGACACTATGGCAAACCCCAAGAATGAAGTTTGAGCGAGGACTTGCGTCGTGCCACGACGTTAACTAAGGCATTGCTTGGGAGGCAACCCAAATTTTTATTTGCTTTCTTTTTGTTTTTGGAATAATCGTGTGTTGATTGTGCATGTGAACAAGTGGAATGTGTTTGAAATATGCAGTTGGCAAACCAAAATTCCAGTCGGCGCCTCGCCAAAGAAGTCGGCGAGCCCGACTTGGACCGCCGTTGGACTCACAAAAATATCAGGCTGGAGTCTGTAAAACTCGGCGGGCCAATGGACAAGTCGGTGAATCGCCGAACAGGTCGGCAAGCCCGACTTTTGTCCGCCGTTTGGACCCCCAAGTTAACTGGAGGTCCTGTAAAACTCGACAAGGTAAGTAACCACTCGGCGTGTCATCGAGTGGTTCGGTAAGATCGACTAACATTGCCGAAAGTGCACGAACTAAACGGTTTTAAAAGGCCAAATGTTTGAACTTTCAAGCTCCTTCACATTTCTTCACTTTTTAACTTCATACAATCACACTCGCACTTCAAATCTCCTATATTTTTGAATTTTCTTGCTTTTTGGTCGTCATTCTCGTGTTCGGGGTGGAATTCTTTGCCGCCTAGCTTTACAGATTCATATATTCGACATTAAAGGTTGGTTTTTTGAACCCCAAACTCTAAATTAACGGTTAAACTCAAATGCATTGTTATAAATTGTGTTGATGTGTGCTAGGCCTCTCTGAAATCATGCATGTGTGCTTGTGTGTCTGTTTTGATTTCGATGTCGTGCCTTAATGGCCTAAATTGTTGATTTCCCAAATTGCATACCTTAAAATTGATCATAAATTGTTGGGTTGTGCTTAATTGTTGTTGAGTCTAGTTGGGTGAACTCTAAGTAACCCAAATTGTGCGAAATTATGTGATTTGCCCAATGATGGAGCGTTTGACGTCATTCTTAAGGCCTAAAGTCGTTAAATGGCCAATTTTGGCTAAATCGGGGGAAGTCTGAGTACCCCAGTGGATGGGTCTAGGCTTAATTGAGAATGTGTGTTGTTTGATTTTGATTTTGGGGGCTTCACAGTTGAATTTGGAAGTTGGGGTTGAAAATAGCACGTTAGGCACTTTGGCGAGCTGGGTCGAGCTCGCTGAACCACTCGGCCGTTCGCCAAAGTCTCCCCAGATCGCCTTTAATTTCATGTTTTTATTGAGTTTGGTTCTATCACTTTCGGTGAGAAGCCTGAGCTCACCGTGTGCACTCGGTGACTCGCTCAAAGTCTTCTATAATCGTCCTTTCTGCTCCCCTAACCCCTAAAACACACTGTAACTTTCGGCGAGCTAATCTGTGCTCGCCGAATGATGTCGGCGATTTGCCAAAAGGCCTTTCTCATCGCCGACATGTTTTTTTTCTGGGGAATTATTTAGCCAATACTTTCGATGAGCCCGATCTGGCTCGGCTAAGTGATTCGGTGACTCGCCGATCGGTTGAGCGGGTCTGTCTCCAACCTATTTTTCTGTAACTTTACTTGAACTGTTTCTAACTTTTCCAATTTGGTTTGTAGATATGGCTAGACTGAAAGTAGTAAGTCAAGACATGCCGCCCCGCAATAGGGCAAAGGGAATTACCATAAATAAGGATTCAGCTGCATCACGGGCAAAAACAACAAAACTTCCCACCACAGGTGGGAAGGGCAAAAGGAAAGGCAAGGCACCTACTCCTGAATCGCCGGAGGTCAGCTCCGACAGTGAGGGGATATACGCCACTCACCTCTCCACTTCTGAGAGTGAGAGTGAGCACCAGGACCCTCAGGCTAACATTTCTGAGCCTGAAGTTGATGAGCTACTGTTAGCCCATATAGCTGAGCTGCGTTCCAAAAGGTTGAATGATCCGTCTAGGATAAGGACTCCCCAAGCCACTACTTCTCCTCCTGTTCCAGATCAGGCTGTGGTCCCAGTACCACCTACACAGGGTCCTCCTCCTTAGTCTATGAATAGACTAAAAGCTGAGAGATTGCAAACCATCATTGAGGAGAAGAGGTTGTCTACAGATGGAGTGGTAGACAGATATCCAAAGATCTAGCGTACTTTAGTGAAGCACAAGTTCCAAATCTTCACTAAACCCCGGGGCCCTTATATTCCTAATTGGGTTCGGAAATTTACATTGCCTATAGAGCGCTAGTAACACAAGGGAAGAAGCAGGCAGCTAAATTCAAGCAGGTTGATTATGTGGTTGTCAGGGGTAAGAAAGTGAAATGTGACGGCGATGACATCAATGCAGTGTTGGAGGGCTTTAGAGACATTGAGAATGACTACCAAAGCCTGATCAAGACACAGACCCTGGAGGATCTGAAGAGCTGGTTAGCCCCTATATAATCAGATGATACTCCTAAGTGGATTGAGGCGGGGCACAGATTGAAAATAAAAACCTTAATGTGGCAGCGAGGTACTAGTTTGGGTTCATCAGCAGCACGATCATGCCATACCAAAATGAGTCCATCATCCGCCTCACTAAGGCAGCCTGCCTGGGTTCCATCATTTCTAGGAAGTCTCTCAACCTGAGAGATGGCCATGATGACTAGACAACGTCAGACTTCGCTTCCTATCTCAGTGTTAATCACCGAGCTGTGCATACGAGCCCGAGTGCCTTGGGATGAAAAGAAGGATGTGGAAGTGATCCCCACATCTTGTACCGACATCCGGTGGATTGAGGTTGAGTACCTGAAAGATGAGGCTGAGAAGAAGAACACAGCCCCGGTGGATTCTTCCCCGGCTATTGATACTGAGACACTACCTTCAGAGGCAGTATTGCCTACTCCGGCCCTTGAGCCTTCAGGTATATCTAGTGCTGCCCCTTCCATGACTCCGAGTTCCTCTTCCGCTCCCTTGACTCCGAGGTCTAGTGATATTGCTGTTGCTGCTTCCCGACCTCTACTCACCCAGACTGCGATACTACAGATGGGCATCTAGCCCACTCTGCTGATAGGCGTGCCTCTAGGCTTGAGGCCACAATCCCTGGGATGATTGAAAGGGCCCTTACTGTTGTTGTGACACCCCTTAGTGTGTCTATTGATGCCTTTTCGGCAAGCATAGCGGTGTGTGAGCGAGGCCAAGGGGCCACTGATGAGGTGATGGCTCTAAAGGCCGAAATTGCTGAGCTGAGAAAGGATGTGAACCGGCTAAATTCCACATATATGTCCATGATTTTCGGGACTATAGAGATCCCCCAACATGCAAGCTGATACAGATGTGCCTCCGGCTACCACCGAGATGAGGTTCGAGTTAAGGAGATGGCTGCTGAGTCCGAGGCTGAGACTGATGAGGAGGCTACTTATGAGGGCCTTACAACAGTTGAGGAGGCTATGGTGGATTCAGCCATGCAGATCTCATTGGCAGACACACACCCATGGCTGATCTTAGTGGAGCCGGTAGTGCCGATGTTGCACCAGGCACTGATTCCCCGACAGATGGAGCGACTGTGTAGATAGGACCTTTCTTTACCTTACTCTCTGTTATTTTTATTGACTTTTATTATTTTGTTGCATTTGAGGACAACTACCTTTTTATTTGTGGTGGGGTGAGGTATTTCCAAACCTACCTCTTGTGACCATCTTTTGCATATATTATTGGGTTTTTTTTTTGTTTAAATTGTGTTTTGATATTGTCTTGTGGATGTTTGAACTTGTGGCTCCTCATTATGAATGCAAATGATTTTGACCCTTTTAAAAAAAATTGCCA
>JAJOOF010007503.1:0-12713 GCA_029582545.1 Solanum lignicaule | reverse complement strand
CACTTCACACCCATAAGTAAGAACTTACACGGACATAACTTCTAAAGCTCTTGGTGTATTGTCACTTGGATTGGAAAGCTGCTTCCGATGGAAATCAAAATTTTCTGGATGCAAAACTGAAACAGATAAACCTAAGAAAAACCCACATGCCTTCTGATAGGGGTGTAGTTTTATTGTGGTGGAAGTCGCTCCTCAGCTCGCGTCCTAAGAGTTTGGCACTCCTCTTTGGACTATGTCCTAGTTCGCTGCTAAGAAAAAGTTCCACATTGTGTTGCATCCTTGTTGATGTCGTCCGCACCTGTGGTTTGATTTGAGAATTCATCTTTTTGGATGCTCTCGACAAAGACTGAAATAAACTTGTTAGTAGAAACTGTAACTGGAAAAAGTGGTAGCATCTCTTACGATGTTTTTCGGTTACTCTTGTTGTGAAAGATGTCACATAAGTATGTTCAGTATATGTCTGCACACTCAAAGTAAATAATTAGTAGACATGGTGCCGCTCTAGCTAGCGGTTTGAGTCAAAAATAAATAAAGGTCATGCATTTAACAATTGAGTATATATTTATGAATAAGCATAAACATTTTTTTCAACTAGATGAGAAAATAAAAAAAGTATTGAGAGTAAAAGATAATGGATACCTCTTTCGAACACAGTATGTCCATTACAACTCATGATTTGTTGCGAATTTGGAGATGTCATTGCTTGTTTTCTGCATGGCAAACTCATGTGATCTCTGCAGCTAGCTAGATGACTCAATGATTATCCAACTGTAACGAGGTGGATGGCTCGATGATTATCCAACAATAACGAGGTGGATGACTTGATAATTATCGTTTCTTAGCTTGCACTAAGGAAAAGTTCCACATTGTGCTGCATCTTTTCTGATGTCGCCTGCACCTGTGGTTTGATTTGAGAATTCATCCTCTTGGATGCTCTCGACAAGTAATGAAATATAAACTTTTCAGTAGAAACTGTAATTTAAATAGAGAAGTGATGTGTTTTACCATATTCGACACATGTTATTTTCTATAAATGTTCTGACGTCAGCCTCCATCGGTTTTGACGTAGTAGATGATGACTTGATATGATGTGGATAGCGATCCTTTATTAATAGAAAGATGATGATCCATTGGTAGGATGATGATGATCCAATGGTAGGATAATGCTGCTACATGATAGGATGATGATTCCCCATTGGTAGGATGATGTTGATGCTCCATTGATAGGACGATGATTCTTCGTTGATGATCCATTGGTAGGATTATGTTGATGCTCCATTGATAGGATGATGATTCTTCGTTGATGATCCATTGGTAGGATTATGTTGATGCTCCATTGATAGGATGATGATGCTTTGTTGATGATCCATTGGTAGGATGATGTTGATACTCCATTGGTAGGACGATGATGCTTCGTCAATGATCCATTAGTAGGATGATGTTGATCCATTGGCAGGATTATGTTGATGCTCCATTGATAGGATGATGATCCATTGGCGGGATCATGTTGATATTCCATTGATAAAATGACGATGATGTCCCTTTCATGGGTGATAATATCTCATTTGATAATATTATAGAAATGTCCCTCTGAGGGGTTTCACATTATTGTGTTTGATATCGACACGATTTGTGAATTTTCTTCAAATGTCCTTGATGCTGAAAAATGTAATTTGATGTCATTGTAGATGTTTGTACATCTTGAGAGTGATGTTTTCACTTGCTCATGCTTTGCTGGAGATTTAAACGAGGTGTCGTTACTCGTATTTTGAATTGTTTCTTTTTCCTTCTAAAAAACTTTAATGACTTTCCTGCATCTACAGGAAAAAAATTTCAATTTTGGAGAGCTCCTCGCCCTTTTTGACTTCTCCATATTCATTGAATGGATGAATGTGGTGAGCTTAAGGCAATCGTGTAGACCTGCATCCACAGAAAATTTGTTAGTTTTTAAAACAAATTGATCTGTGTTAACTTCTTCAAACGCTTGCTACTTGTCTTGCTATCTTCAGTTGATCACTACAATCTCTTGCTTCTCAATAGACAAGTCAAAATATTTTATGCAAAAATATATGAAACATGTAGATAAAATCTTTAAGAAAAATGTTTTCAAAGAGCTGTAATTGAAAAGGGTCACTGCCAAGTATCATGTCACATCAAACTTAAATGAACACCCTTGGTTCCAAACTTTTGACGTGTCCAAGAGCTTGTTCTGGAGAATTCTAAAAATCCTTAAAGCTTGAGACATTTCTGATGTAGTCCTCCCGAAATCTACTTTAATTGGAAAGTTTTGCAGACGACTCTGAAATTCAAAGGTGTCGGAGATTGCTGCAGTTGACTATCAATTTTAACGATGCCAGAGATCATTGAAATAGCTTTAAACTTCTAATCACGCTCGAGATATTCAAAATTTACCACAAGCTTCTACTGATGCTTAAGAATTTTTTGAGGTCATCCTCAAAAATTCTGTCCCAGTTGCGATTCTAAATGTATCTTCAGTCTTGACTTGTTGTAGAGATCCTCTTTTTTGCGAATTTTTGAGTCCCTCTCAAAAATTTTGTCCCAATTTCTATTGTAAAGAAAAAATAGAAATCTTATGGGAGATATGACCGAGCCGTTGTGGTGCCTACGTATCCCGTTGATGCAGGAATCAGGTCAAACGTAGTTCCCCTAGAGGGTTAACAGAAATAAGAAATTTAACTAAGGAAACGACCGAGGCCGACATAGACCACCTACGTATCTCATTCTTGAGAATTCAGGTCAAACGTAGTTCATTACAAGAGATAAATTTCAAACTTTAAAACATAAGACGATTACAGATAAAAGATACGATTACAAGGAAAGAAATAAAAGAAACTCTGAATCTTCAAATATCATAACTCTTGATAGCATCTGCGTTGATTGGAAACTTGAGATGAATGTCTATGATCAACCACGACACGTGATCCAACAAATGCATCGATGTATTTTCCAAGTGAACTATTGAGCTCTTTTTTCGGATCTTCTCTCAAATGGACCCTAATTCTGACTTCTTTGACACAATCATCCTTTTCCAGATTTGTAGTTTATGTCTCATACAGATTCGACTTATTCGGATTCTCGAACTGTTTCAAATCTTTGATAAGGTGTTCGAATATCACGATCTCCTCGTCGTGCTCTTTAAACTCATCTGCATCTACCTCATTTTGTTCATTCAGCTTGGGACATGACATGATATTGATAGGTTTATAAAATCATTTTTACTGAAACCAAAAACAAAGACTGTTAGATAGAAAAATTAAAGCAAGCAAAATAAATTTTCGCAATAGAAGAGGCTTTCATTGAAAATAAGGAAATACGAACTTTGGCTATGACCATGAGCCATTTTGCCTTTTTCAAAACATTACGAGGGAAATTAAAACATAATTAGGTAAAATAACACAAAAGGTGGGTTTCGATCCTCATTCGGATTACCCCCGATTTTAGAAATAGCATAGGATTCATCTTTGTCTATCAAGATGAACGAGTAATCAAGAGCGGAGTGGAAGTCCAATTAAGAACTTGCTCCATTGGCTCGGCATCTCGTATGCTTGGTGTCTCGATCATCTTCTTGGGCGCAACATCACCTTCTTCAAAAGGATCCCCAATTCCTTCTCTAAAATCGTCATCATTGGCATATTCCCCTACCAGAAAGGACTGACATAAATGAGGCACATACTTTGGTGAAATATGATTAATCCCTTTCTCGTTCTAACCCTCTATTGACACTAAAGCAAAATCTTGATGGGGTGTCATGCTCATAAAATTGAGTTTCTCATTCATGCTCGTAGAAGCTACAATTTTCCCAAGGTTGTCAAGACCAGTCGGAACTATTGTCTTTTCCATGCACCACTCATCCTCCGTCTCTATCATATTCATAGTGGCGTCACTATAGTTCGGCAGAGGGTTATTGCTGGCGTTGGTTACAGTGGTCTCGACCACTTTTCGGTCGATCAAGTCCAGGATCATGTGCTTCAAATTAATACAGTCTTCAGTATCATGCCCAACACTGTTGGAATGATTCGCACATCTTCAATTGGCTCGGTAAAATCTTGAGCTAGTATCAACTGGCTTAGGCTTGACTGGATGAATAATACATGCCGCACTCAATCACTCAAATAACTTTGTTCGGCTTTCAATGAGCGGAGTATAATTTCTAGCGGTCTTCTTCTCAAACCTTGGACGAGGATCGTAATTGCCTTGTTGAGGGGGGGGGGGGCATTTGACGACAATCTGGGGTATTTTGACGGGGAAGTGCTTGGGACTTTGGGTCAATCATGTTAATAGTGGATCCTCCACGATTCAACAGTGAATCACCATTGACATTGGAAGTGACAGTTGGAAGAGTGACAATTCTTCGATCAATCAAATCTTGAATTTTATGCTTCAAGTTGATGCAATCCTCAGTGGTATGCCCAGCACCTCCTGAATGGTAAACACAATGAAGATCGAGCCTGTAAAGTCTGGAATTGACATTGACATTTTTTGGATCAATTGTTTGTATCAGACCAGCCGTTTTCAATCTCTCAAAAAGTTGGGTTCGACTTTCAACCAAAGGAGTAAAGACTCGAGAAGGTTTCTTCAAAAACCCCTGACAAGAGAGATTGTAATTATTTTGTGAAGATGGAGGCACTTGGCAGTAACTGGGAGGATTTTGGCGAGTAGGTGCTGGTGTTTGGAAATTTTGGTATTGTGGAGCTTGGTAGCTATGAGGGGCATTTGGGTAATTTGGCAATGCAGCTTGGTAACTTGATTGAGCATTTGCGTAATTTGGCAATGGAGCTTGGTAATTTTGATAATGTGGTGGTGGAGCTTGGTAATCTGGATAATTTGATTGTGGAGTTTGGTAATTTGGTTTGATGGGGTAAGGATTTTGTGGAGCTAAAGGGTTCGTTTTGGATGGTAAAGGCTTTTGAACATTGAGATCGGCATGCCTCTTTGATTTTTGACTAGATTCAAATGAGATAGAGGAGACATCTTCCCTCTTCCTCCTCAATGGTCCCGATGATTCATCTTCGGGAGTCATTCGGATGATTTTTCCAATCTTGAGACCGTCTTCAATAGTTTCACCAATTTTGACTATCTCACTGAACTTTCCTCCTAAAATGAGCAACATCCTATTGTAGTACTCTGGCTCTTGATTGCGCACAAAGACTTCAATAATTTCTTTCTCGGTCATGGGAGGCCTAACCTTTGTGGCCTCTCTTCTCCAACGGTAGGAATACTCTCGATAGCTTTCAGTAGAATTCTTTTTTATTCTCTCTAGAGAGTATCGATCAGGGATGAACTCTACATTGTAACCAAACCTTTCGATGAAGTCTTTAGCCAAAGCGTTCCAATTTGGGCACTGCTTGATTTCTTTAGAAATAAACAATTCCAAAGCTTCTCTTTTCAGACTTCGACTAAAGAGTCGCATTAACAAAGCTTCATCTTTCCCAACTCCAATAAGTTGATCACAATAAGCCCTCAAATGAGTCAAAGGATTTCCAACTCCACTAAAAGTGTCAAACTTTGGTACTTTAAAACCTTCTGGAAGCTCCAAATATGGATGACGACACAAAGCTTCATAATTCAACCCCACCATTTCAGGGGTGTATTGAACGTCCTTCATTGCATTCATAACTTCCTCTCTGATGCTTTGCTTAGCCTTTCCTTTTATGACCTTCCACTCCTTCTCCTTCTTCTCATAATGTTTGAGTTCAAAATGTGGGGTAAAAGGAGGGTACAATTCAGGCGATATTGGAAGATGACATGCAGTTTTTAGAGGTATGGGTTGAGTGGTAGATGGGTTTTGGACAATTTGAGTAGGGATTTCATGGATCGAAGGAAAATTCTGGAAATTGGTATTTGGATTTTGAGGAGTAGGTAGCTTTTGGTGTGAGGAGCTAGCATGGTGTGGATTAGGGGTGGTTAAGTTGCTGATGGGAGGCTTTGGAATCGTAGAGGCGGATGAATTGTTTGGAAAATGCTCGAGTGTTGGATCCGAAGTAGGAAGATGGAGTGGAGATCTTCCATTGTCTGGAGCAGGAGTGTTGGCAATGATAGCCAAATTTGTCAAATCTTGGGTCTTATCCATTTCAGCCCTCATTTCAGCAATCTGTTGGAACAATTGTGCAATCAACCTGTTCTGCTCAGCAATGATAGGGTCATTCACAGTAATTTCATTAAGATCAGTATTCTCAACATTTACAACCATTTTCTCTTTGCCTTTTGACACACATTGGTCGGAAAAGGAATCTTTAGGGTCTTTGGACCTTGTAAAGTATGGATGCTCGGCCATTTTCTCAACACAGATCAGTTTTAAGTACCTGACAAAGAAAAACAATTCAAAGACAAATGTGTTAGTCTGTGTCGATGATAAATGATACAAAATATCACACACATTATTGTAAAAAATAAGAGTTGCTTCATTTGAAGATAAACTAGCCCACATATATAGAGAGATGACTAAATAGACAGAAATTTGTCTATTTGATTTTGAGCTTGGTGAATTAGAAAAGTCAACTTGATTCGAGACAAAGTCGATTGTAACTTTCATACTTTGATTGACATGTAACTCTAATTTCTTTGTAAGAGTTGGAAAAGATAAAGTTTCTCAAAAAATGGGGACCGAGCCTTAAAAGACTCCCTACGTATCTCACAGAAGAGAATTCAGGTCCTACGTAGTTCGACCCTTGAATTTCTTTTTTGATTCAAGATAGAGGGTTAACCTTTATTCTGAAATGAGAAAGTAAGATTTGAAAAATAAAGTTTGAATTTTGTTGAGAAACTAAAGACTCGAAGAGTATTTGGACGTACTTTTGATAGTGACTCGATATTTGTGCTTATGGGATTCTAGAAAATTTCCAAAATAGTAGGCTAGAACTTCTTCAAATAAAGCAACATATTCACATAAATAGTTATAACACATAAACAGTTATTGCGCGTTCTAAGCAGATATGTGACCCTTTTATGCCAAGGGTAGGCCTATCGATTTGAAAGATGTATACGCCATTTGAAACATTCTATTGCCCCAAAACTTAAATTTATACAAATTTTATGAATAAACTGAATGGAGATACATAATAGGGGAAATATGATACAAATAATCAGTCCCGCGCAGGGGTACGATCCTAAACTATGCTTTCATGTGAAAAATCCTTCGATCTTGACTTCTTCTCATCTTCAATGTCGACACCTTTGGATGGACTGGTAGCTTGTAAAACTATTTCTTCAACTAGAATAAGCTATATCTACTCCTTACCCCAAGGGACGATGGTGTTTTCAAAAAACGTATACATCCTTCAAATTTAAACACATAAGTATGATCGTCCGTTTAGGCCGTGGGCCGTTTGGATTCAAGGTGGTCTCTCTAATGGGCCCAACACGCCTTGGGTGTTGGGTCAACTTAGTTCAAAATGTGCTAAATTTTAGGATTGGGTTCAGCTCTACACTAGTTTGACTAAGAGTTGGTTTTTGAAAGACCGGGAACCCGAGTTGGACAAACTACAGGGTGAAGTATAATAAACGACGTTGAATGACCACAAGCCAACTATTCATTTATCACTTCAAAAGAATTTAAAGGTGTTTTTCTGAAGGACAGCCGTGGAAAGCAACGTAACCATCATTTTTCCTAATGCAATCTATTTGCCGTTTGACGGAATCGAATGACATGAAATGCAACAATTTATAGTATACAAGAATTGAAACAATTAAGCAATTTAAACAAATAGCCAAATAAGTTAATTTTAAGGTTAGAACCCATTCTATTCCCCAGCAGAGTAGTCATTCTGTTTTATTTAGAAATGCTATTAGACTGGTTTTAAGAGTCGCCACTCAATTTTTAAAGGAAAATTAAGAAAACTATCTTTTCAAAAGATTAAAACAGTAAATCTAATGAGAATTTTAAAGGGAGTTCGGGGTTCATATTAGCATTTCGTAAAGGGTTTGAAAGCACCTGAAATACCCGCTAACATACGGTTATCCGATAATTAATTATTTGGCTAAACAATTTTACGAAAATACATGCTTAATTAAATAGAGAAAATATTATGAGGATAATATTTAAGTAAAACTTTTCAAAGAAAATTAAGTAGAAAAATAAGTATTTATTCAATGTTTAGAAAAATATAAGTGATTAATTCAAAATTGTTATCTTTTGGGGAATCGATTTTAGGAAAAACCTTAAAATTAACTAAACAAATAATCATGCAAGAGCAATTAAATAACAAAGAAGAGAAGATATGGGCCCAAGTTCGGTTTCTGTCCGCCTTGGCCGATACTTGGGCCTAAATTCAATTTTGGTCCCTTGACCCATTTTGTACCTATCCTAAAACTAAACATAAAGCAATTGTCTTTCTCTTTGGGCCTTGGGCCCAATTTTCACCTGTTTTAAACTAACAAAATAATAATCAAAATAAATGGGCCTTTGGCCCAATAATTACAAAAAACTACAAAGCTGGAATTTTGAATCCTCGATGTAATATACATCGTAAAAGGCTGATGTATATCGATCTATCACACTGTATATCAGTGTGTTTTTGGCTCTCAGGATTTGTTCTTTGGTTTTTCAACTTTGTATCCAACCTTCGGAGACCTGTTCTTCAATATTCATGACTGTCCAACTCGATAAAGAAGGATTTGAGCCTTTACGGCTCTCTCAAAATGCGGGGAAAGGAAAATAGGAGTTCGTGGTGAACTCGAGCAGATTTCACATGCAACAAAAGAAAGACATTAAAGATTAGTGCCCGAAAATGATAGAGCAATTAGATATCTAAGGTAAATCATATCAGCCCCTAAACCAATATACAACAAATAACTTGATTGAACTTAAACGACATAGGTCTAGATAAAGAATACAAACTCCCAAGACACTAAAAACCGAAGGCATGTCAATTGATAAAATAAAGATTACTTAAGCTACTGTTTTAGCACTATAAAAAAAATCCACAACAAACAAATAATATCCAACCAATTTAATAAACATACATGCTAATAACTAATCTAACAGTTAGAGAAAAAATAGTCATATAGTCATATCATGTGGGGGCAAATTTCTATTCTAACCGACTTTGCTACATTATGGAAAGCACGAGCTCATTAAACATCGGAACCAATTTTAGTTTCAAGAACGAAAGGTTAAAATTGGATATTAAGAGCTAAACAAATCTGAACATAGATTACCATACTTCATCAAAGCTATAGTCACACCTCTTAAATGACTAAATCAAATTTGCAATACTTGAACATGAAAGTGAGAGGTAAGCAGTGATCACTACAAGAAACAGGATTTATTGTGGCAATATTTAGCGGCGAGCCTATTTGTTGCTACAAAAGTTATATATTCAGTGGCAACATATGAAGGCGTCGCAGTAGATAAACATTTAGTGGCGAGTTATGTTAACTTGCCACTAATAGTCACTGCTAATTCTCAATTATTTGTTCCCGCAAATACCAAAATTTTGGCTCCATATTCTTCAGTGGCAACATCTAATTTGTCGCATCTAAATGAATTTTGTGGCGACACGACCGCTCCTAATAAGTCAATTTATTAATTTAACATAAAAAGTTAAAAAGAAAACAAATGAAAATATCTGATAAAAAATTACACACATAACTTTTCTCTCCAAATACTCCTCTTCTCAAATTTCCGCTTCATTTCTCTCAATTAGCTCAACTTTTCTTAGGGATTCTTCAAATTGTCACTCTCAAATCTGTCAAATCGCTTCTCATTTCACAAAATGTGAACACTATTTAGGTAAGTGCTCAAATTTCTTTCAGATGGTATTTCCCCCCCCCCCCCCTAATCTTACTTCTATTTCTTTAACCCATTCATAAATCTGTAGCAGATTGAAGTGTTTTGAAGTTTTAAGGCAAAAGGATCTCGAAAATCTACAGAAATCAGAAGTTGCTGGAAGGTTTTAAGAAGAAAGGTTCGAAGTTTGATAATCACTACAAGATTTTGATGTTTTCGAAGTTTTGAAGTTGTTCAAACGCTTGTAAGGTGCCACTCATGTTAACTCTCTATTTATTTTTCATATTTTGTCGATTCTGAATCTTCACTATTGTTTTTGAGCTATCTCTTTCTCTGGGTTTATTGAAGATTTTTTTTTGAAATTCTAGATCTGTAGATGTTGTAAAGTAACTGGATGTTCATATTGATGTCGAAAAATGTACAAAAATTGTTGTTTTAAAAGAAAATTGTAGTTCTAAGTGTGTTGTTATTATTTCAATAGAACTCGATTTCTGTATATATATATGCTAATTTGTTTGAAACCTTCTAAAAAGTTTCAAGAGTTTGTAATCTTTTCCCAGACATAAAAGCTTGTTGGTGATTTGGTTTACTGAAGCTCTTGAAATGTTATTATTTCAGCTGAACTATAATATTTTCCTTAATTGGAGTTCTTGTTGGTTAATAAATGGCTCTACCATAAAGAAAACCATCGTACATCCTCGTGTTTGGACAACTCAGTATGCTGAGCTCTTGATCTTACTAGATTAGATTAACTAAAGTGAAATATAGACACAAATGACTTAAGAGTATGAGTCCATGGCCTGCTAAATCTGCTTGTATGTAACTTTAGTAAATGGCCTTGAAATGAAGTTCTAATGGTTTTGTTAGTTCTGGAATGTTGAGTTTTGTCTAGAATTACCTTTGTTTGGGTCTCAAGGCTTTCAAATTCATTTCAAGATATCTTCTTACTTATAGTTAAAATGGAGCCTTGGGTGTGAGACCTATTTTTGTCGAGACGACCTCCCTTGAAAGTTTTGTAAGTTACATTAAGTCCAGAATTTTGTTTCTAATTGGGTAACATATTTGGTTTACGTTGGTGGGACCCGAATTATTTTCGGAGGTCCGATTGAAACTTGGGATTTGAATCACAAGAGCTGGTGCAACACCTGCTGGTGCAGCTGCTCTTGCGGAACCAAGGCTCGATCCTACAAAGAAGTGGTTGCACATGCGAAGGTGACCAGGTCACCAAGCCTCGACCCTGTGAAGTCGTGGTCGCAACTACAACCTCGCCTATGGATCCAAAGTCTGTAATACTCTAGATTGTATATGTGTAAAACAAATTGCTAGGGCCAAGGGGCTTCTCTGTTTCAGAATTCAGGGGAATCTATCTTCTCTTACAGGAGAGTATTAGGAATTTTTTTGTTATTAATGTGAGTGTTCATTTGCTGTATGGCTTCTAAAATTCATTGTAAATCTATATTACAGCTTACTTAAAATATCATGCAGGCATTTGGACGATAATTGGTTGAAATTTAAGAGTAGTTTGCGGTGAACATGTTGATTATGATATAGCTGCAGTAAAAAAGAAGCATTATGAGTGTGTCTGATTTTCCTGAAATTCGTCAAACAAAATGTTGATGTTGACGCTATTCAAATTCAAAACTCTAAAATCATGGGTGAATTCAGAACCTATTCCTAGACTAGCATGTGATGATGAAAAAAGAACCTGTTCCTTGCAACAAATGGAAATACTTTTTTGCATATGATACTTGTTTGCATTCACCGAACACATAGATTCATGACACATAACTGTACTCTCTGCTAAATTAAACCTACCCTTTTGCAATCTTAAGTTACCAGATAAACAGATCCATACGATTGAACATCAGGAGTACTATTCGTAACCTTTTTATCCTTGCATTTGTGACCATGAATTCTTAGTAGTGTTATTTATTGCTCCAAGTGAAAAAACATCCAAGTGCCTTCAGAAGAGTGAATTGTAACTGGTTTAGCATTTCCTTGAACCCCTGCACCTCAACAACTGTTATAGGTTGACCAATCCTTTCATTGACATACATGACATTTTTAAAGTCTCTACTAAGAATTCATGGTACTTGTATAGAAGCACCTATAGTCTGTAAAGTTTGTCACGAGCTCTCTTTGACTTTGCTCATTCTTTGCATACACTAGTGACAATAGCTGAGAAGTTATTACCTCGCCTATAGAGTCAGTCAACACATTTATCCTCGCATTGGTGACCCATTTTCTACTTTGTCATAGCGACAATAACAGCAATCAAGTCACTAGTGTGTTCTTCTTTATTTCATTTATTTATTGTGGAAGTTGGAGAGAGATTTCCTTGGCGATTTCTTGTGGAATTCTGTACATTTAGTGGAGAGTAGCTTGGGGACATCGTAAATGATGTTTTTCACTCTCCTAAATCCACTAGACCTCGTTTAGATTCAAATTCTTGATATTTATGTTGTATTGTTACTTTTAACTACTTACTTTCTTTTAATCTCACAACTTATGTTCCTTTTTTGTTTTGCTGGATTTTTCAGGTCATTTTCCGATCAATCTTGGCCGGATTGTGGTCTACATCTTTCTAGCAAACTTTGATATTTGTGTGTTCTTTGATTTTCAACATTAGGTACGCCATAGAAAGATCACTACTCATTTAATTTTCAATTCTAGTCATAGCCTCATTATTGATATTTTCTACTTTATTTATCCAGATTTCTCTGCCACGCATGATCTCACAATTTTCTTTTCTAGTTGTTTTTTTCTTTTACGCTAAATTATGACATATCACCATTACTGAAAATATAATTCTTGTACGCAATTCATGATTTTTTATAGATATATTTCACTGAAAATAAGCTTTTTTTAAAACATAAATTGGTACTTTGAATTGTTGTTTATTCTTTTGGATCTTCATTTTTGTGCAGTAAGAGTCGAACAGATTCCCAGATGGGTCCTCAATTGA